>JAVYIG010006276.1:0-120817 GCA_035222895.1 Strongylocentrotus droebachiensis | reverse complement strand
TTTTTTTGGAGGGGGGGGGCGTTTTGGAGGGGGGAAATGCGTTTTGCCCCCACTTTTTTGACAGGGGGGGGGCAACTGCCCCCCCCCCCCTGCCCCCCCCCCCCCCCCACTTCCGGCGCCTATGCTACTTGTAGCTACTTGCTCCCTCTATATAGAAAACAATGCCTAATCTGTGACCATTGGTCCACCATGATCCTCTTTTCTTGTGTTAATTGAGAGCTGAGTTGATAAGATAGCCACCTGTCATTGACCACGCTGCGTGGTCTAATCCCTCCTGGCCAAACTAGTACAGCCGGCCTTTAAGAGAAATGCAACTCAGTCGAAAACAATAAATCACCCGAATCAAAACCCAATAAACGTCCAAAAGGACTGGAGGTCCTATTCATTATTTTGACGTAGTCTTAAAAGTAGTTGAACACTTGAAATGATTATCAATGTCCCTGCGAATAAAGAAAAACTATCATTGCGGTTCGATGAGGTTTGATCAATGTTAGGAGAAATAAACGTTAATTATCAATAGAACGAGAACCATTCTATTCGTGCTGTCTGCCTATACCGCAGGACAAATAATTCCAAAATCATGTATAATGCCATATCTTCGAGGAAACAATTAACAAAACTGAGTTTCCTGATAAGTTGCGATTGTTGCCAGCCAAATCATTGCTCCCGCACATTTTTAATAGATTTGTCGACGTGTCTTATTAAAAAAAAGGCACATAAGCTATCCATGTGACAGCAATAACCTAGGCTTGTTAAATACAACTTCGTTAATTGTTCTCATATTATATTCTGCATCCTCTTCTTTAACCTATTTTTTCTTCAAAATAACTTAATATATTTAATTTGCAATCATTGAAGTGAAGAACTGAATCGTCATTAAACTTGAAACACAGTGGTGGGATAAAGATAATACAACAAAAAGTAGAATCTTCCTCTCTCACATGGTACAACCGTATGCCTACTGTATAATTATTGTTTACTCAGAATATCATAAAATATAGATCATTCAATGTACATAGTTCCATCAATTCTAGATAGACTCTCTATAAATCATGTTCATGTGAAGTACCTGAATACCTTTTATTGTTTTACATGTCTCCTCACGACACATAACATAAACTATACTGTTTTTCGTCCTTCTCCAACAAAAGTCAAGAACGATCGCAAAACGTTTGTATATACATAAATGTATCCTATTCAGACCTGCACATGATGGTATTACGAAAATTGTCGATCTTGACTCAACTTACCTGGCACCAATGGTCTGACGAACCTGCCAAGAAAACCACAGCAAGAACATTAGCTGCAGCTGGGAACCAAAACATAAAAACCAATGCATAGGTGATCTTTTGGTAGGTCCCAAACTCTCCTAGAGTTAGAAGTATATCATCAAAAGCCATTTCATTTACCGGAGAAGAGTCGAGTATACGATATGGTATAGCGAGAATTGTGCTTCAAAGCGTGATCACAAACGGTATATATCAGTCTGTGTGCATGCGCAATCGACTCGGATACGTTCGGTACAGTGGTTGGATCTGCGTCATGAAGTGGCAATATTCATCAGATTTTATTGAATAGTAATTTGTGAGTGTTTGTTTGGCGTGACTGCTAAAGCATGTGTGTGCTACTATGCTAATTAACTAGGGGACCTACGTCCTTAAGTCATAACTGACAGTAATGAGGATTAATGCCTCACAAAAAGGGAACTAATATAGCTGATCGACACGGTTTTTATTCTGGGGCCTCACAGTAACGAGGCCATTGCTTAACCACTGAATCATGACTGTCCGCAGAGGGGGCTAGGGTACGGGGCCGCCCCCACAATTACAACAAAAAAAATACCTCACGCAGCTCCACATACAAACTTTGAATTAAACATTGTGTTCAATTATACGCTTATGGATTTTTTCTTCTTCTCTGGCATCTCCCTTTTCATTACTTGCTTGCCTGTGTATTAAATACAGCTAGATTTATGTTTAATCAAATATATCATTGTACACTGTGTCCAGTTTGTTTTGTTAAGAATTATTTTTACAATATGTATTTGGTTTGAGAGAAAATATAATATATCTTTTTGGTTATTTATATTGATTTGTAGATTGAGTAGATATCGAAGCATGCTGTCGGTAACCGACAAGTCACCAAATTCATGTAAAGTTGCACGAATCAATCAGCGTCGAATAATTGATTTATTATCGCCCTATAATTTATTATTTCACATTCTAACATACCTGCATTCTTATTTATCACGAATGCACATTTTAAAGGTATCTTCAATGTTCGTTTTGATTAATTTTCTTCCCATGTCTTTCTCCCAGAGTGCATGGTACATTTTGATTCATATCCTTTATCAAGAAAGACAAATTTAAGAAGTAAGCTATACAAAAAGACACCAGAAATCAAGTTTCAATTCAAGCCTTTGTCCATAATGCACAAAAACACACGCACACACGCACACACGCACACACACTGTGCTTGCAGAGAGAGTTGCCCATTCCACAGTTGCTGGGGTGTTTTTTTTGGGGGGGGGGGAGGGGGTTGGATTTTGTTGTTGTAATTGAGTTGAAATGTTATTTTCATTCTTTTTCTCTCAACAAACAAAAATCGAATACATTAATTGCACAATTAAGATTGAAAATAGTAGAAAATTATATTACATAAGGCTTAATACAATTATACTTATAATCTCTTCAATATAATGTATAAAGGTAATAGTTTATATTTCATACATGTATTACAGCACAGTCGGCCCCGCTTCCACGATGATTTCTTATCACATTTACTCTACAATAGAAAAAGCATACTTCGGCTTTCATTATAAAAAAAGATCATACAATCATTAAGTCATTAAAAGAAGAAAAGAACCCAAATCATAACTGAAATGACAATTTTAAAAAAGAATGAAATGAGACGAGAGATATCTATGATTCCCCTCCCCATTTTAGCTTGTCTCACACACTCCCCTATTCCCCCAAATACAAATAGTAAATACCTCACAAACATACACACACACATTTTAAATTGAACACGGTGTTAATAATACGCTGGTGGTTTTAACTTTCTAAATTTGAAATAAATATGACCTCAGAACACATTGTTTGATTATATTTTATCCAAACTTTAAATGCTCATCAATGTCATCATTCTGGCATCTCCTTCTAAAAATAATTTCTTGCCTGTTTAGTAACTACAGCTAGATTTTGTATTGATTGGTAGATTGATTAAATATCGAAACATGCTGTTCGTAACCGAAAAGTCATCACATTCATGTAAAATTGAACGAATCAATAAACGTCGAATAATTGATTTATCATCGTTCTAGAATACCTGCATTCTTATCTATCACGAAAAAACAATCAAAAGATATCTTCAATCTTCGTTTTGATTAGTTTTTTTCGTCATTTCTTTTTCCCTGTCTAATAGTGATAAAATGTTCAAATCGTCTCATTCAAAGCCCAAAATTATATTCATATTTTCTTTATGCAAGAGACATCGAGAGAATATATTAAATGACAAGTCCCGTGTACAACCATGAATTGCAACCTTTTCAAAATGATTCAATTCGCTGCCAATTTTTAGAATCTGAAATTGGTATATCCAGATAATACACCAACGCTGTTAATCGCATCCATCGCTCCAACCACAGCCCATATGCCAGTACACATAATGTTCATAAAATATGGAAAGATTTCAAAATGAAATTTAAATAAAAATCAAATATACCGTGCACTGTACAGCTTTAGTTGAAATTATAAATTCTCTGTAACTGGCTTAGCAATAGCTTCTGAGGAACTAGTCACTGAAGATCCAACATATAACAGACGCCACGAATCATGGTACATTTGATTTATATCCTTCATCAAGAAAGTTATACACAAATACATCAGAAACCAAGTATCAATTCACACTTTTAATATAAACACAAACACAGACATACATACACACTGTGTTTGCAAAGAGAGTAGTCCATTCAACATTTGCTGGGGGAGGTGTTGGATTTTTGTTGTTGTAATTGAGTTTGAATGATATTTTCATTCTTTTTCTCTCTCAAAAAGCATCGAACTTATTTAATTGCACAATTAAGATTCAAAATAGTAGAAAATTATATTGCATAAGGCACTTACCAATACAATATTTGAAATTAATAGCATAAATACATATATTAATGCACAGTAGGTCCTACTTCCACAGTGATTTCTTATTACATTTCCTTTACAATAGACAAAGCATACTTCTGTTATTAATACACGAAATAAATCATACAGTCATGCAGTCCTTACAAAAAAATCATAAATCGTAATTAAAATGACAAATACAAAAAAAGAATAAAAAGATACGAGATATATTTGATTTGCCTCTCCTTTGAAGCTTGGCTCGCGTACCACCCTGCCCCCCCCCCCCCCCAAAAAAAAAACCTCACACAGATCTACACACACTTTTTGAAATGAAAATGTGTTCAAATTTACGCTTGTGGATACATTTGTCTAAAAATGCCATTAATATGTCCTCAGAAGACATTGTTTCATAATATTGTATCTTAACTATTAATCATCGTCAATGCCATCATTATGTCATCTCCCTTTTTTATTTTCTTTACTGGGCTTGGGTTCGGTTGCAGGAGGTGACAGCTTTCACATTACTGGAGAGGACATTACTGCAGAGAAGTCACAAGTAGGCCCTAGTCTGCAATCACAGACCCTAATTTGACACTTTATCAAAACATCATTGTGCCTTGAGAGAAGCCTAGCCCAGCTACATACTGGTTGTGTCCTGTGTCAGGAGCAGCTACAGTACATGGCCTATGGTAGTCTTATAGTGCAGACGCACTTTTACGACTAACCAGGGTTTGTGTTTGCAGACTAAGTGGGCCCCACTAAGGGTCCTAAGGCAGGTCCCTGGATGCTCGTTTGACTACAATTTAATGCCTAAAACCCCTGAGCTTTAGGGGGCTTCGCCTCCTTTTCCCCACGCCAATTAGTGACCTGCCACTGTCACAAATAAGGAACCAAATTATGCTCATGATCGTAATTAAATACCTAAAATCCCTGAGTTTGCGGGGGCTCCGCTCCCCGGGCCACACTAAGGGCCCTAAGGCAGGTCTATGGATGCTCATTTGACCGCAATTGAATGCCTAAAACCCCTGGGCTTTAGGGGGCTCTGCCTCATGACCCCACACCAATTAGTGACCTGCCAGTGTCACAAACAAGGTATCAAAATATGATCATCTGACCGTAATTAAATGCCTAAAACCCCTGAGCTTCCGTAGGGTCCACCCCTTGACCCCCGCCGGGGCTTTGCCCCTGGACCCCATGCAAATGTATGCTCCGCTCGCTACGCTCTACCTTGTCAATAATACTTTACCCCCCCCCCCCCCGAAATTTGAAAAACGTTCTGCGGGGCATGCATGTAACATGTAAGAGTGGTGTTGATGCGGATTATTTTCTTCTGCCCCCCCCCCAACATTTGTGCTCATTACCCCACTGGTCCCACACCTTTCCTGCCCCCTCCCCCCGGTCATGAGTAGAAATCGCCGCCCCTGGATGTAGAGCATACAATTCAGATGTATTTTGAAACAAGTTAAAGACCATCAAAAGTGAATGAAACAGCGACAACACTAAAGAACAAGAACAACAACTTACATAACTTGAGACCAATGTCTTTCACTATGAATATGTCTTAGATTGGTTTTAAATTGTGCTTGTTATTGTCTTACCGTCTCTCCTCGAACTGATTTTGACTTTTTGTTAATGCCTGAAAATGTTCAGATTAAAATAACATCTATTGAACTATCGATGGTCTGATCTTAGATTTAATGACCGTCGATACTCCAGACCGTACAGGCAATCGATCTAGATGACATATTTTATGATCCCACGTGGAGTTAAAACTGCCTCCCACTTTTGGTCAGCTAAACGTGTATTCATCGTCAAACGCTCCAATTCAATTTCAACGTTTAATTACACAATGGTTAGTATCTTTCTACAAAAAGAATATTTACACCAATTGGGTAGCATATATTGTCACCAAGTTTAGTGGATATCTGAATTTGAGTTATTCCTATTAACGTCACAGACATGCGTCGTGCAATTAAAACTTTAATTCGGGCTTACAAGTAATGAAGTTTGGAAAGTTGAATCGCCTATTGATACCGTGGTGTGATGGTTGGTATTTTCTTATCTTTCCTCACTTAAAATGCAGATTATGTGCAGAGACCCCCCCCCCCCCCCCCCCTCGGTTGTTCTCAAAACTGTGAATACAGTTCAAAGACTTATCATTTAAAAAGAGTGCGATCCCCATTCATCTGTGCAATTGTTTTTTTTTTAGGAAAATGGGAATTTAATCAATTACATCAAAATAACTATTTTGTGTTAGAAAAGAAGTTTCATATAAATAAAACACCCGGCTTTAAACTTAGTTCCACCGCCATTAAAGGACTTGGTTACATTGTTTAGATGAGAGAAAACGGTGCTAAGGTAGTGACTTTAATGCTTGATGTACAATTGAAGATAATCTGAGAGTTTGAGTAAAAACAGACCATTATTAATGATACAAATTGGGAAAAAATTAATTTAATTTTCCCAACTCTATTATTACAATTTAATTCCATTTTTAGTGAATGAAAATTGTCACAAAGCAATGCATTGGCTTTGTATACCATTCCAGACATTTAAGTGTTGAAAGATTTCTAATAGCCTGTTATATGTTCTATTTTCGTGCATAAACGGTTGGAAAAACTCAAAAATGGTTGAAGAAATTTACTGTTAGAGGGTGTCGCACAGTGGATTTTTTCAGTGTTAGTACAGTAGAAGAAATATAATAAGTACAAATTTATAACAATTACGCAGTTATGTCATCAACCTTCGTCAGTGTTACTGAGTCACTTTAAGCCAGATTGATGTTGTTAAGTTGTTCGACAACATCATTCACTTTGATTTTGTTTGGAGATTTATCTCATTAATGAAACAGTGTAAAATATAGTCGGCAACAGCTTCAATATTAAATGTAAGTTTTTCTCTGGAAACAACCATTGTTGTATATTGTATTACATTTTCAGTTACGTTGAATTTACATTGTAATGCAATTTATGAGAACAGAAGAGTGATATTGTTAAGCTGTTCGATAACATCACTCAGTTTGATTTGATTGGTGATATATCTCATATATAGTCTCCAAAAAAAATACACCATTACACTTCAAGCTCCCTCACACATGATATATTGCGATATTTTCAAGGCTACTTATTACTTCAAGTTCATGTATATACAAACGATAACAGCTTCAATATTAAATGTTAGTTCTTCTCACTTAAATCATTGGTGTGGAAACAATTATTTGCCCATTGTTGTATATAATACAACAATTTGCATAACGATGAATATTTTTGGAATTTTCAGGAAAACCATACCTTTTGCAGCCAACATCAAATATGGAGATCTTTGCAGGAAATATGAATATGTCATGTATGTCCTATCTGGGAAAATCAAACATTAGGAGTGTCCTAGTATTCAAATTATGCAAAGAAACCCGTTTACCTTCTAGACTTTACTGTCAGATACTATTGAGTGACTGGCTGACATCTTTTTCTCTTTGGTAATAAGATACATAAAACGAGCTGTAACAGGTACATGAGCATTTGTCTACATCAATAACCCACAACTTGTAATGGCCAAAATTAAACTGATTGAATATTTGTGCAGCACGAGACGTAAGACCATTCTTTAAAAAGGTCTGAGAAGCAGATTTTACTTGAGTGATTGCAATCATTTAAGTCGATTTGACAACTAATGGTCGTTATTTTCCCACTAAGGCCTTTTTCAAGCCCTATCGTTTTGAGGGAAGTTCTAAACTAGTATTGTCTTTCAAATTCCATTGGAATTGAACCTTTCCATTGTGTTGGCCTGCAAATGGGACATAGTATCTTTAATATGTAACTAAGTAAAAAATAATTGATCTCTCGAAATGACCGACCGGAGTGATGAAATCCTGACAAGTTAGAAAATAAATTCTTCTTTCGTATAAAATATCTTTACAGCTTATCGTGACTGCTTGTGGTGGAATATTATTTGGAAATTTCGCTTGTCGTAGATGTACTGTATAAGCCAGCATATATTCCTAATCAGAAAACTGCCCGAAGTTCTCTTTTTAAAAGTGAAAGGCTCAACTCACGTGTCAACAAAGGAGACCGTTATGCCCCAAAAGTACATGTATCTATAGGTGAAACACATGAACACTCGAAATGACACACTCAAGTAATGAAACGTGTTTTTCATAATTTTATTTGAATAGTTTGTCATAATGACTGTCGACATTATAATTATAATCGTTGTCATAATTCACGTTTCTTTATATTTCAATAGCTTTCATATATTTGATTTCAGATACAAGGTATGCAATGAGCCTGCATCGCATCAATAAGGTATGTTTAAATTAAATCCGGGTTTGCAGAGTTGAGTGAATTGTTGGATATGGAAAGACCTTTGTGATGAGGTCTCGGACCTTAACCGGTTATACTTTATTTTGTTGTCGACAGAATCGATATTAATATTTCAATATTTGTTGGTATAGTGAAGAGATTCCCTTTTTTTGGCATTTACGCTCTTTGTCTAATATAAAAAAGATTCAAGCTAAAACTACTTCATTTCTATAAAATGATAATAATGCAATCCTATGAAATCTTGGTTTCAATTCTAAATACAATACTGTAGGTGAATTTTTCAGTGAAAAATATCATATTGCATAAATTTGAGCGAAAACGATGCATATAGATGATCAGACGATCAGCCATTTTGTTATCTGTTTGTTGCATAGTTATGAAGTTCATTGGGTCACCAAGGCTGGTGGAGGATTTACTAGAAGACGTTAAAGAGGATGACGAGGATGATATCGACGGCAGCTGACACTGGTTGATGGTGATGGAAGATTCCAGTCATAAAGGCACCGACCTTACGATGGTGTTCCTGCTGATGGTACTGTCAGTAAAGGCAATCTGGTGGTGTTGCCACTGATGTAGTTGTAGCTGACATCTTGGTGTTAGCTCCCAATGTGTTATTTGCCATTGATGCTATTATACGAAACACCGCAGTGTCAGGTTGTGGTGACCACTGGATTTAAAGTGAGCGACGGTGTTGTTGCCGCTGATGTATTACTGAGAGAAGACGCAACCTGGTGTTAAGGTGCTTTCTCCATCTGGTGTTACGATATGAAGCTGAGCTAAAACCACATGGCTTTACTGTGATAAGCAGAGACCCTCTTTGTCTAACCATGGACATGATCTGCTGTCCAATCATCGTTGCTTGTGCTTTGATTACCCGATCGAAATTGAACCCAACCCCAACAGAAGAATTTGCTACCCAACCCTTTTTTTGGAGAAAAAAACTCGGCCCATATTGCAATTCCCATGAAAAATGTAACCAAAATTTTAATTCTTTTAAATCTGTGAAATTACAATTTTGGATGAAAGTATGGATCCTTTATTTTAAATTGAAATTGAAGTTGATCTACCTAGCTAGCGTGGCTGAATGAGGTCGTCAATCAAAAGAATACTTATTGACGTAGAAGTGGGTTGATTTTGATATGTTTTATATAGACGCTGAGTTAAAGCTATAATTCCATGTCATTTCTTTCAAGTTCTTGTTTAGTTATGAGGCTGTGAAAGCTACTTCATTTGACAAAAATATGATGAGAAATTGATTATTTCTCGTTTGCAGGAATTGAGCAGAAGGGTTTCTTTTACTGTAGTTAAATGACTAGACGTGGCGCTAATCATTCAATTGATTCTTTTTATATTTTGTTTCCACTTGTTTATTTGAAACTTCCATGGACAATATATTGTTCCTTTGATGTTCATAAGAACGCATTGTCGAAGCAAATCAACAACGTTGCGTTTGTTGTTGCAATAAACATTACAGCAGAGTTATGAAAAAATGGATACGGTCTATGACCTGATCATTTCATAGTGGACAAAACAAATTACGGAGAGACACGGTAACAACAACAAAAACAACAACGACGAAAACAATAACGACATCAAAACATAACAAACCAAAACAAAACATAACAAAACAAAACAAAACGAAATAAAACATAACATAACATAACTTAACATAACAAAACAAAACAAAGCATAACACAATCCAAACAGATGAATATACATTATTTTTAAATGTTTTTTTTTCGTATTTTGTTTAAACATCACGAGACCGTGCTGATGTTTTGTCCATTGTCGGAATGTACTGCTAAAAATGGTGGACTGATGGTATGTCCACTATAGGAATGCAGCTCTTAAGGGTGGACTGATGGCATGTCCATTTTCGCAAAGCAGCTCTTGAGGTTGGACTGATGGTATGTCCACAACAGAAACGCAGCTCTTAAGGGTGGACTGATGGTATGCCACTATAGTAATGCAGCTCTTAATGGTGGACTGGTGGTATGTCCACTACATAAACGCAGCTCTTAAGGGTGGACTGATGGCATGTCCACTTTGGCAAAGCAGCTCTTAAGGGTAGACTGATGGTATGTCCACTTTGGCAATGCATCTCTTCATGGTGGACTGGTGGTACGTCCACTACAGAAACGCAGCTCTTAAGGGTGGACTGATGGTATGTCCACTTTGGCAATGCAGCTCTTAATGGTGGACTGATGGTTTGTCCACTTTGGCAATGCATCTCTTCATGGTGGACTGGTGGTACGTCCACTACAGAAACGCAACTCTAAAGGGTGGACTGATGGTATGTCCACTTTGGCAATGCAGCTCTTAAGAGTGGACTGGTGGTTTGTCCACTATAGGATTGCAGCTCTTAAGGGTAGACTGGTGGTACGTCCACTACAGAAACGCAACTCTAAAGGGTGGACTGATGGTATGTCCACTTTGGCAATGCAGCTCTTAAGAGTGGACTGGTGGTTTGTCCACTATAGGATTGCAGCTCTTAAGGGTAGACTGATGGTATGCCCACTATAGGAATGCAGCTCATAAGGGTGGACTGATGGTATATCCACTATGGGAATGCAGCTCATAAGAATGGACTGATGGTATGTCCACTATGTGAATGCAGCTCATAAGAATGGACTGATGGTATGTCCACTATGTGAATGCAGCTCATAAGGGTGGACTGATGATATGTCCACTATGGAATTGCAGCTCATAAGAATGGACTGATGGTATGTCCACTATGGGAATGCACTTACTCCTAAGGGTGGACTGATGGTATGTCCACTATGGGAATGCAGCTCATAAGAATGGACTGATGGTATGTCCACTATGGCAATGCAGCTCATAAGAATGGACTGATGGTATGACCACTTTGGGAATGCACTCCCTCCTAAGGGTGAACTGTTGGTATGTCCACTATAAGAATGCACTAGCTCCTAAGGGTGAACTGTTGGTATGTCCACTTTGGGAATGCACTAGCTCCTAAGGGTGAACTGTTGGTATGTCCACTTTGGGAATGCATTAGCTCCTAAGGGTGAACTGATGGTATGTCCACTATGGGAATGCATTAGCTTCTAAGGGTGAACTGATGGTTTGTCCACTTTGGGAATGCACTCTCTCCTAAGGGTGAACTGATGGTAAGTCCACTTTGGGAATGCACTACCTCCTAAGGGTGAACTGATGGTATGTCCACTTTGGGAATGCACTAGCTCCTAAGGGTGAACTGATGGTATGTCCACTTTCGGAATGCAATAGCTCCTAAAGGTGAACTGATAGTATGTCCACTTTGGGAATGCACTAGCTCCTAAGGGTGAACTGATGGTATGTCCACTTTGGGAATGTATTAACTCCTAAGGGTGAACTGATGGTATGTCCACTATGGGAATGCACTAGCTCCTAAGGGTGAACTGATGGTATGTCCACTTTGGGAGTGCAATAGCTCCTAAGGGTGAACTGATAGTATGTCCACTTTGGGAATGCACTATCTCCTAAGGGTGAACTGATGGTATGTCCACTTTGGAAATGCACTAGCTCCTAAGGGTGAACTAATGGTATGTCCACTTTGGGAATGCACTAGCTCCTAAGGGTGAACTGATGGTATGTCCACTATAAGAATACACTAGCTCCTAAGGGTGAACTGATAGTATGTCCACTTTGGGAGTGCAATAGCTCCTAAGGGTGAACTGATAGTATGTCCACTTTGGGAATGCACTAGCTCCTAAGGGTGAACTGATGGTATGTCCACTTTGGGAATGTACTAGCTCCTAATGGTGAACTGATAGTATGTCCACTTTGGGAACGCACTAGCTCCTAAGGGTGAACTGATGGTATGTCCACTTTGGGAATGCACTAGCTCCTAAGGGTGAACTGATGGTATGTCCACTTTGGGAATGCACTAGCTCCTAAGGGTGAACTGATGATATGTCGACTTTGGGAATGCACTAGCACCTAAGGGTGAACTGATGATATGTCCACTTTGGGGATGCATTAACTCCTAAGCTTAGGGTGGACCGATGGTTTGTCTACTTTTGGAATGCACAAGCTCCTAAGGGTGAACTTATGGTATGTCCACTTTGGGAATGCACTAGCTCCTAAGGGTGAACTGATGGTATGTCCACTTTGGGAATGTATTAACTCCTAAGGGTGAACTGATGGTATGTCCACTATGGGAATGCACTAGCTCCTAAGGGTGAACTGATGGTATGTCCACTTTGGGAGTGCAATAGCTCCTAAGGGTGAACTGGTGGTATGTCCACTTTGGGGATGCATTAACTCCTAAGCTTAGGGTGGACCGATGGTTTGTCTACTTTTGGAATGCACAAGCTCCTAAGGGTGAACTTATGGTATGTCCACTTTGGGAATGCACTAGCTCCTAAGGGTGAACTGATGGTATGTCCACTTTGGGAATGCACTAGCTCCTAAGGGTGAACTGATAGTATGTCCACTATGGGAATGCACTAGCTCCTAAGGGTGAACTGATGGTATGTCCACTTTGGGAGTGCAATAGCTCCTAAGGGTGAACTGGTGGTATGTCCACTTTGGGAACGTACTAGCTCCTAAGGGTGAACTGATGGTATGTCCACTTTGGGAATGCACTAGCTCCTAAGGGTGAACTGATGGTATGTCCACTTTGGGAATGCACTAGCTCCTAAGGGTGAACTGATGATATGTCGACTTTGGGAATGCACTAGCACCTAAGGGTGAACTGATGATATGTCCACTTTGGGGATGCATTAACTCCTAAGCTTAGGGTGGACCGATGGTTTGTCTACTTTTGGAATGCACAAGCTCCTAAGGGTGAACTTATGGTATGTCCACTTTGGGAATGCACTAGCTCCTAAGGGTGAACTGATGGTATGTCCACTTTGGGAATGTATTATCTTCTAAGGGTGAACTGATGGTATGTCCACTATGGGAATGCACTAGCTCCTAAGGGTGAACTGATGGTATGTCCACTATAAGAATACACTAGCTCCTAAGGGTGAACTGATGGTATGTCCACTTTGGAAATGCACCAGCTCCTAAGGGTGAACTGATGGTATGTCCACTTTGGGAATGCACTAGCTCCTAATGGTGAACTGATGGTATGTCCACTATAAGAATGCACTAGCTCCTAAGGGTGAACTGATAGTATGTCCACTTTGGGAGTGCAATAGCTCCTAAGGGTGAACTGATAGTATGTCCACTTTGGGAATGCACTAGCTCCTAAGGGTGAACTGATGGTATGTCCACTTTGGGAATGTACTAGCTCCTAATGGTGAACTGATAGTATGTCCACTTTGGGAAAGCAATAGCTCCTAAGGGTGAACTGATGGTATGTCCACTTTGGGAATGCACTAGCTCCTAAGGGTGAACTGTTGGTATGTCCACTTTGGAAATGCACTAGCTCCTAAGGGTGAACTGATGGTATGTCCACTTTGGGAATGCACTAGCACCTAAGAGTGAACTGATGATATGTCCACTTTGGGAATGCATTAACTCCTAAGCTTAGGGTGGACCGATGGTTTGTCTACTTTTGGAATGCACAAGCTCCTAAGGGTGAACTGATGGTATATCCACTTTGGGAATGCACTAACTCCTAAGGGTGAACTGATGGTATATCCACTTTAGGAATGCATTAGCTCCTAAGGGTAAACTGATAGTATGTCCACTTTCGGAATGCATTAGCTCCTAAGGGTGAACTGATAGTATGTCCACTTTGGGAATGCTCTAGCTCCTAAGGGTGGACTGATGGTATGTCCACTTTGGGAATGCACTAGCTCCTAAGGGTGAACTGATGATATGTCTGCTTTGGGAATGCACTAGCACATAAGGGTGAACTGATGATATGTCCACTTTGGGAATGCATTGACTCCTAAGCTTAGGGTGGACCGATGGTTTGTCCACTTTTGGAATGCACAAGCTCCTAAGGGTGAACTGATGGTTTGTCCACTTAGGGAATGCATTAACTCCTAAGCTTAGGGTGAACTGATGGTTTGTCCACTGTTGGAATGCACTAGCTCCTAAGGTGGGACTGATGGACAGGCATATCCCGGTTGATAGTACCGCATTGAAGGATTTCTTCGATGATCCGTGCACCCTACCCTGAAGGGTTGGCTTGAGTGCTTATCCATCCTCCTTTTTGAAGTAGAGGGGGACAGTCTTTGGTCCTCACCAAGGACTGTCCCCCTCTACTCCAACAAGGAGGATGGGTAGACTCTCAAGCCAACCCTTCAGGGTAGGGTGCACATATCATCGAAGAAATCCTTCAATGCGGTACTATCAACCGGGATATGCCAGACCATCAGTCCAACTTTAAGAGCTGGAATGGACACTAGGGGTGACTGCACATTTTGAACACACCTAACGGGAAGCTGGGTTCGAAGAGGAAAGAATGGATGGAAACAGAAACCACTGATACCCATCTCACACACCACAGAATTGATTCCTTGCCTCCAAGTTCCATCCAGATCAAGTCAAAAATGACTCCTGTAGATGGGGGAGATGAGCTTAGTGACAAGATAAAGAGCTACGTGAACATGGCGACAGAATGAGTGACGGTAACTGAGTGATCGAGACCTCTCCGTCTGACAGTGTGTACGGTACCCCTTGATACATGTGATGTGGTCTTTCCCCGTCTCCTGCATATGAACATGTCCTCTGCAAGTAAGGGCTGCAATGAACACTAGATGTACTCTGAAAAGGAAAAGGTGAGATTCTGTGTCAGGGATGACTGGTGCAGAGTGTGTGATGCCTGCGGATAGTCCCGAAGAAGCTACCCTTTAGAACATGGGGTTAGACACAGTGTAATGAAAGATACAAGAAGTAATTCAGTAGGTGACAAATCAAAGAACAAAGTTCCTTAAACTTGCACGTAATCCTTTGCTCTTGAAGTAGTAGTTGTACCAGGCGCGTACGCAAGGGGGGGGGGGGGGTGTTAACATCCCCCTTTAACTTTTTATGTGTGTTTTGGAGGAAACCCCCCCCCCTTGTTTAAAAAAAAAAAAAAAAAATTGTGGTTATTGGTGACCCCAAAAAGCTGGCCTTACCCCCCCCCCCCCCCCCCCCCACAACGAAATATCGATCGGCCAAATTTTCAAATTTTGGGACACACACACACACAAAAAAAATGTGCTCTTATTCCCCCCCCCCCCCCCAAAAAAAAAAAAAAAAAAAAAAAAAATCCTGCGTACGCGCCTGAGTTGTACAGAAAGTAGTGAAATCCGATAAAGATCCGAGTTCCTGATCCGGGTACCTGTGCAAAACGGTGCAATGAAATGATACCTTAGCATTCAATGAGCATACTACTACCTCCCCCCCCCCCAACCCCCACCCCCTCTCCCTTTAATGAAATTGACTATATTTTCTACCGACGCTCCTGGAAAGGACAAACGGGGCAGGATGAAAAACACTTTCTTTACCCAAAATAAGAATACAAATAAAGAAAGACTCAGAGAAGAGCTCTTAATCTATGTTGATAACCCAATATAAATAACATACCAATCGATGGTAAAAAGAGAATTCGCTTTCGAGGTAAGACAACCTCCTGATTAAAAGGAAATCTAAAATTCACATGACTTATTTGGGTGTCACATCGCACCCACATGGCTTGTGTCTCTTGCATCCTGCCCCGTTATCACTTCATGTCATTTGCAGTCCATCGACAATCCTTTTCTTTTGCACGTCTTAATACAAATATTTGTATTACTGAATGCAATCTTGCTTCACGCATTTACAGAATGACAAAGTCTGAACAAGTTTTTTCTTTAAATGAAAAGTTCAAAAATTGGACACAAGACGGACTAAAAATATTTATTGTAAACCTTTTGTGATTCCATCGAATGGGCAGTTCTTATCAAAGAGCTTTAAGAATGAAATAATGTGAAATGCGCGTTATACGAAGATGATCTTCCATTCTGTCACAGCAGATGTTTCTTGTCAGATGTGCTTGGTTTCAGAAGACGGAGATCCTTGCTGTTCCATTTGTCCACCTTTCTTGACCACTAAGGCCAATTGAATAACGTTCTTGTATCTTATTGTCTGTTTGGAGCCAGGAAAGTGTTCACGGGAAAGTAAGACCCATTTGCAAGTTCAATTAAATAATTTGAGAAAGTTGAAACAGAGAAAACAGTGAAAGTTTCATCAAACTCGGACGAAAAATTAAAAAGTTATGAGAAAAAATAATTATACCATAATTTCATGAAACAGTGGTATGTAGGCTGTATCCAAACTAGCATAATGATCACGTCATCCCCTTTACTGTGTTACATATATTCTATTAATGAAACGTCAACAACAAAAATCGGAGACACGTGTATACAAATTTCTTTATATATATATCACAATAAGTTATAGCAATCGTGATTTAGCAAGTATTCCATGAGGATTTAAGTCATGTTTTATAATCCCATAGCAGAAAAAAGATACTTTTGCTTAATTTACATGTATGAACAAAGCAGGTAAAGAAGAGTGAGTCGGTGACACTTTCAACTAGCTTTGGTCAGTTAATGGCAAAGCGCAATAAAAGAAACTGATATTACTATTAATATTATGATAATATATTTATCATCAAAATCATTCTTATTATCAGCATTGTTTTAATAATATTATTATCATTATTATTATCATTTTAATTATAATTATTGTTATCATTATCATTATTATTTTTATTTCTTCTTTTACTATCAATATTTTCATTATTATCATTATTTATTAGTATTATTATTATTAGTGATATTATTATTATCAATATCATTATTATTATCATTGTTATTATCATTATTCTTATCATCTTAGAGGTCTGCATCATTGTTGTTATGGCTAGCTCTCTTTGCAGGTTGGATCACCCCCCTTTACTGGCAATACCTGCAGCCTCAGAGGTGAGTCTGTCATGAAGGCCTAGACTGCAACCAAGAGAAGTGGTGAAGAACTTAATCTTAAGAAATCACGATGAGAAACATCATATGAATCAGGTCAGGTGATCTTGACGGTCGCTCGATGGGATGATGCCCGGATGATGCCCGGATGATGCATTACAACAACTCTGTGATGCATGGAACAGCTCCTTCAAGCCTCTTCCGGTATGATTCTGCGGTCAGAAGGACCTCCTTCTTGTTCCCACCGTATCCTTTCATTAGATCATTTTTATAAATGGACAAAAATCGTCTATCAGCTAATATAGGGGCGGAAGTTCATCTAAAAGTTCTCCTTCTGATGCTGCAACCTCTTAAGATCTCAAGGTGATTCTGTCATATAGATCTCAAATGAAACGGAGTGGTGGTGATCTTACTCTTCAGATAGCCCTACACATTACAGATTACAATGAGTCAGGTCCGGGGATTGATCTTTGCGGCCATTCGATGGGATGATGCATGGCATCTGTGATGGAACACCTTCCTGAAGGTGTTTCTGCCAATGACTCACCGCTTTGCATTTTTTCCATCTTGCACCCTGCAAATCCTTTTACTGGAGCATTAAAATTGAGTGTGGAATTCGTTTTCCAAAAAAATTAAAAACAATACTAACCAAATAAAAAATAGATATGAAATGAGAAAAAAAAGCAAATAGATTTCCTTGGGGTCAAGAAATTTAAATAAAAATTGAAGAAAAATGGTCGTCCAATAGCTCATCAAGGTGGATGGATGGTGGTCCATTAGCTCGTAAGGGTTGACTGCTTTGGTCGTTCCTCCTTGCCTGTTCCATCTTGCATCCATCATTATTTCTCTGCCAGATGATTCTATGATGAGCAGGTACTCCATCTTGCAGCCACTATAATCGTGTCAAACCTGCCATCTTGTGAGCGATCAAAGTGTGGAGTTCGAACAGTAGTATCTTCTCATCGTTGATCAAGCTCATGTTGGCTTCATCTTCTTCTTCTTCTTCAAGATAATCTGCCTCCTTATCTGCTGAAGATTCTTGCAAATGTGTGCGAGTGCATGAGTGTGGCGACATAGGGATGCCCAGGTGTGCAAGTGAAAGGTGTATACATAGTGCCAGTAAAAATTTGCCGGAATCTACTTTTCCCCTGTCTTTAGTTGTCGCTGGAAGCTTCCACTGATGGAGCAAGGACAACCTCAAGAGGGAGAACGTTCCACTGTCGAACAGTGCGAGAAAAGAAGGAGTGAATATGTTGCTCTGTTCGTGACTGCAACATCTAGGTTTCCGTCGAAGAGGAAGGTTCCAATCAGTGTGCTGTGTTCACTTAGTCTAATCTAGATAGATACTATACCATGATCCACATTTCTGTCGAAGTTACATGAGGGAGGGTGGTGATGGGATACATATTCTCGAACCATCTGGTCGTTGGCTTTATCGTTCTTAAAGAAAGAAATCCTCGTCTCCTACCCAGATATCCTTTACGAATATTGGTCTTAAACGAAACCCCGTCTCCTCTGCAGATTATCCGTCACTAATCTTGCTCTGTGAATCAGGTGCCGTTTGGTATTACCGAAGATACTTGGGGCCTGGGGTGTCTGGTCTCAGTGGCTGGCGGCGGCAGAACATCTTGCATGCATACCGATGGATGTAGCGTCTCCAATACAGATAGGATCCATGAATCTATCCATCACTAAGTAGTCATTGATATTTCATAAGTCGCTTAGGGCAAAGTTGAGTAGCCGGTCGCGGCAAAACTTGTGTAGAAACCAATGGATGGTTCGTTTCCTATCAACATATCCTCCATGAATCTTGATTTTATTTTCACATATTATAACCATGATACTTTGGCGAGCTACTATGCAGTGAAAACTATAAATCTTATTTAAATCGGATAAAAAGACGAGTTTATAATTTAACTAAATTATTAACTGCCCATTTGATGAAAACAACATAAGATAATTTAGGCCTTTGAGTGGCTTAAACATCTTGTATCTTTCTGTCGAAGGGATACGTTCATTAGACTTTTTCATTCATTTTAATGTAAGAATGAAGAGTAATGCTCGATAAAATCTACAATTTGAATAAAATGTTAAACAAGAGCTGCAATTCTAGAAAAGAATTGTCGAGTGTATGCTCCGTTACTTTAGGACAGATCTTTGTCGAATCTGGAAAGAAAAATATACGGGGAGAGAAAAATCGTCATTAATGAGAGAAGTTGGGAAAAAGTTAGGAAAAGATGAAAATTAGTGTAGTGAAAGAAAGATAAGAAGAGAATCACAGAAAAGGAACGGAAAAACAGAACGAAGTGCACAGGATTAAATGTGAGCTACAGAGAATACTAAGCCTTTAACGTATCAACGACTTGAACACCGCAAGTGCCCTTCCTTACAAAGGTTAAAAAAACACCATTCTATTCTAAAGATTGACTTCCGCAGCACATCCGCAAACATAACATACCCTCCACTCGACATCGCTGCCACAGAAAAACACCTTCTCTTTTCCAGCGCACACCCGATGTCCACCACAGACCATACCGCAGAGGGCACGTTCATATACAAGAGGCAAGGAGAGACCCCATCACGTGTACCAAGAGGCACCGTTCACACTGGCAGACGTCGAGGCCTAGATCACCCAGTTACCACCACTCACTTTGCCACCACGCACACGCAACCCCTTACCAGGTCACTATCGCCCATCTCCTCCATCTACAGGAGACACCCCTGACGTGATCTGGGAGAAACCGAGAGACACTGAAACAGTTATGTGGCATGAGAGATGGGTGCAAATACCAGTGACCTCTGAGTCCACCCGTCCCTCCCCCATTCTGGGCCCAACTCTCAATTAGGTGGATCAAAATGTGCAACCTGTTCCCTATCTATGTGTTCATTCCCCCAAGCCTCCTTGCTATATTGACCCTCTACTTCCTTCTTCCCTTTAAATGGGACCCCCCCCCCCCCGAAGTGTGGTACCCTCTAAAGGGAAGCCCCTCACCCAAAGAAGGAAGTTTCCCCACTAAAGGGAAGCCCCCTCCCCGAATGGTGGTCTCCTACTAAAGAAGCCCCCCCCCATGAAGGATGGTCTTCCTCTAAAGGGAACCCCTCCCCCTCCCCAGGAGGGACAAGGGTGGTCGCCCTCTAAAGGGACTCCTTCCCCCTTGAAAGGTGTTCTCTCTCTAAAGGGAAGACCCCTCCCCGAACTGCTCTCTTTCTCAAGAGCTACTTTCACTCCCTACAGCTGATATTCCTAAAAGAGAGAGCTCCCGTTACGGAGCTTTTCTCCCTATTATAAGAGTTGCATTTCCTATGAGCTGTATCCTATCTAAAAGAGCTGCCCTCTCTCTAGTCCCTCGAGAGTAGGCCACGATCCTATTATGAGCAACATTCTTCCTAAAGAACTACATTCCTGCTCCAGAGCTGCCCTCCATCAGAAGAGCGGCACTCCTTGTTAAGAGCGTGCATGCCTCTCAAGAGCTGCTCTCCCAATCTTAATAGGAGCTGTTCTCCTTCTTAGAACTTGGTGTTTCCCTTACCAATAAAGAGCTGCTCTCTGCCAAAAGAGCTGCCCTCGCCTTCTACGTCTACTTTCTATTCCTCGTAATACCTACACGCCTCCTGTTAAGAGCTGCACCCCTCTAAATATCCAACCCGCTTAAGAGGGGTGGCATAATTATCTTTAGAGGGGTGCAGCTCTCAACAAGAGGCGTGCAGGTATTAAGAGGAATGACAGCATTGAAGAAGTCCTAGATAGCTGAAAGACGTGCGTTGATTGGTCAGATGTGTTTTTCGCCGATCCGTAAAAAGCCGCGGTCTTACGCATTACATTTCGCTGAACTTCCTAAAGAGATTCTCTCCCGCAACAGAAGAGCTCCGCTCCCTTTAAAGAGCTGCCTCCGCCTCGAGCGACTGTCCCTTGTTTTACATGATAAAGGCACTCGAAATTATTTCCGCTACCTCAAAAGGGTTATATTTCTGATAAATTATTTAACTTCTGTTAATATCATAAGGTTTGGTCCGTTGTCAGATTGACATCGTTCTTCTGCTTATTATTGTTGCCTGACCCTCTTATAATGGGTCGCGCTTGCTGTGTAGCTCTTCATGTAAATTTCCCTTTAGAAGGGATTTCTAGTTGTCTTCTTAAATCGTAAAGTGTTTTTTAACATTATTGTTTAAAAATATACTAATATGTCTATATATTCTCAAAGTTAGACATGGAATTTATCTCAACTGTAAAAACGATCCAGATTTAAAAGTTTTGAACAATGAAACCCAAAGAGTTGAAATCAGTAGGCCTCCATCCGAATGACTCAGAGACAGATAAAAAAAGAAAGAAAAGGACTTACAAAACATGAAACAGAGACAGACAAATACAAAAACACACACAATCAGAAAATCAGACAAAAACAAGAACAAACAAAACAGTAAACAGAGACAGACATAAACATGAACGAACATACAAAACAAGAAACAGAGACAAACACGGAAGCATGACGTGTCCACTTAGAAATGACCGGCAGGTGTCGTATGTGACAGTACGTTGACCTTATCTTAACACCCGGGATAGGTCAAGTTGTATGGACTTACATCGCCTTCAGATGATAATGGCGAAGGCCGTAGGTACGTTGACCTTATCTTAACACCCGGGATAGGTCAAGTTGTATGGACTTACATCGCCTTGAGATGATAATGGCGAAGGCCGTAGGTACGTTGACCTTATCTTAACACCCGGGATAGGTCAAGTTGTATGGACTTACATCGCCTTGAGATGATAATGGCGAAGGCCGTAGGTATGTTGATCTTATT
Source organism: Strongylocentrotus droebachiensis (assembly GCA_035222895.1). Taxonomy (NCBI): domain Eukaryota; kingdom Metazoa; phylum Echinodermata; class Echinoidea; order Camarodonta; family Strongylocentrotidae; genus Strongylocentrotus; species Strongylocentrotus droebachiensis. The sequence goes on along the minus strand of JAVYIG010006276.1, from coordinate 98,734 downwards.
TTAACACCCGGGATAGTTCAAGTTGTATGGACTTACATCGCATTGAGATGATAATGGCGAAGGCCGTAGGTACGTTGACCTTATCTTAACACCCGGGATAGGTCAAGTTGTATGGACTTACATCGCCTTGAGATGATAATGGCGAAGGCCGTAGGTATGTTGACCTTATCTTAACACCCGGGATAGTTCAAGTTGTATGGACTTACATCGCCTTGAGATGATATTGGCGAAGGCCGTAGTTATGAACTTTTTATAACTTCGATTATATTTGCAGCAAATGAGCTCTATACTAATAGAGGTCCGAATATTTGTTTGTAAAACTAAATAGAAATTGATTTTGTCCTATATGTATTTGTTTTTGATTAGCTGGAAGCTAATAGAACTAATATTAGTAATATTGTTGAGAATCAGCTCAAAACTAATATAAGTTGAAATGTTTCATTAGAAAACTAAAATGAGGTTGTTGCTGGTATTTTTTGGAAATCAGCTAACAAATATCAGAATTCTGAATATTTTATCCAAAAATCAAAGAGAGATGGATTATGTTTCTAAAATATTGCACTGGTAGCTCTGACATGGAATCATAGCCCTGACTGAACATCAAAGACGGATAGAAGTAGTGAAGTATACTTACTGCGCAAGCATACTAAATGACGGTGATGTGGGAAGTGGTTAGGTAGATCAATCTCAACTTCAATTGTTTTAAAATTATAAATTTGGCATGGCCGAGATTTTGTATTTGATTTTTTTTTTTTAATCAAACATTAACCCCGAAAAAGAAATTTAAAAAATAGGATCCAACTTCAGAATTTTGAACAATGAAACCAAAAATTGTGAAACTAGTAAACCCTAACGACCCAAATGAAACCAAAAAATGTGATCGGGAAAATCTTTAAGCACTTAGCTCTTCGGGAATCTCTTCCGGGTCATCACTGCTATGTGCACAAGAAGCCTCGAAGGTGACCTTTGCAGGCTTCTCACTGTTTGGTGCGCGGGAAGCCTCGCAAGTGGCTTTGGCAGGCTTCTTGCCGTCATTCATGGCGTCGTCATCCTCACCAACGTCCATGTCGAAGATGAAGATCTCTTCGCCGTGCATGTAGTCGTAGGTCTCCTCCTGGACAGATTGGTCATCCTGTTGGCCCATGATCTTACCGTGATCGGTGCGGGGATCAGTGGTGGGATAGATCATTTCGGTGTTGCTGATTTGCGGACGCTTGAAGAGCAGACGATCACGTTTGGGCTGTGCAAGAGGGTGAGGCTTCATCGCACGAGACTGCTGGACTGTCTGTGCGTCTGCAAATCGAAAGGATGGTTAATCTTTAAAATCTAGTATATATCCATTTACTATCAAGGGATGTTTTTTTTTGCAGAGGGTTAAATAAATCATATTTTCTTCTTCAAATTGGTAATAATGATATTTCCACCACGATACCAAACTTCGATATAAGTTTAATGAAAATTGATTTGCATTTTGTATGAACATTTTAGTTATTTAAAATAATTTTTAAACGTGTTGCCTATTTGATAATCTTTTTTTATGTTCTCTTTTTTTTTCATCTTTCTTTTCTCCCCCCCCCCCCCCCCACCCCCTCCCCCAGTCTTTTGTGTGTGTGTTTTGCCCTTTAATATAGTTAGCATCATATCCGTCACTTATTCTCAATTACATTGTCATACCTGAAGGTTTTGTTGTTTGATGTAATTGCCTGGCGCTCTTTTGAGTTGTTCTAAGGAACTTGTTGGTGGTGTGTCTGCTGTTGCCGTCTGGTTTTGATGTTGGAGGGCGTGGTGCCAATACTGGAGGGCGTGGTGCCCGAACTGGAGGGCGTGGTGCCAGATTGGTGTGTCTGCGGTTGCCGTCTGGATTTGATGTTGGAGGGCGTGTTGCCAGATTGGCGTGTCTGCGGTTGCCGTCTAGTTTTGATGTTGGAGGGCGTGGTGCCAATACTGGAGGGCGTGGTGCCCGAACTGGAGGGCGTGGTGCCAGATTGGCGTGTCTGCTGTTGCCGTCTGGTTTTGATGTTGGAGGGCGTGGTGCCAGTACTGGAGGGCGTGGTGCCAAAACTGTAGGGCGTGGTGCCAGATTGGCGTGCCTGCGGTTGCCGTCTGGTTCTGATGTTGGAGGGCGTGGTGCCAGTACTGGAGGGCGTGGTGCCCAAACTGTAGGGCGTGGTGCCAGAACTGGGGGCACCTCAAAGGGAATCAGTTCCGGTTTCTCGGGACTGTTATCCACCTTCACAAAAATAATGATTAAGCGGACGAACTTTAGACAAGATTTAGACCAGGGCCAAGCAAGTAGTTTTGGATGAGCTTTTTATATATGGAACGCCAAGAGTCAGCCTCTTCCTTCCATTCTCTTTAATGTACATGAGTGTTATCCTGCTTGGGGTATTACTATTATGGAACGCTAGGTTTAGAGTAGACCATGCATAATAATAATAGTGGAATCCATTCTCACAACAGACCTGTTCAACACTCATTTGGAGTGGATTCCAATATTATTCAAGAGGATTAATTTCCCAGGGAAGTGGATTTCAAATCCACCAAATTGAGAGAGTATACACTCGCAAATTGACTCATTAGGAGGGGGAGGGGGGGGGGTATGCACCCCCATCGACATCACCCACACAATAATGAACTTGAAGATTCTGTAAAATTACTACTGCTTGTGAATGGGATGGGGCTTATAAAAGAGAGGCAACTGCCTAAAAGTTCACATCATAATCATTATTATCCCCGACAGATTATCTGCATGGTTGTAAAGTTTTAATAAACTGCATGTATCTTTACACATAAGAACAATTTGTGTATACATACTATAATTATAATCCATTTCTTTGATGTGACTTTAATATTCAGTTGTCCTGTATAATAATCTTCATTGTACATTTTTTCCGTTTGCTGTTTGTTGCATTTTTCATGTTTTGTATGGATATTACTTTGAACCTTGAACCTACCATGCCGGGGCTTCGTTTCCAGACTACTTGATGTCCACGATTGCGCGTATGATTCTTCTTGGGGCCGGTCGGTGGGCGTGGTCCAAGAGGCGGTTGCTGCAAGAGCGTGGTGGTGACGAATGTGGAGGTAGTAGTGGTAGCGCTTGCTTGAGGCGCCACTGTTTCAGGGGTCATGGGGGCGTTGTTCTGTGCGATGATTGGTGCTGACGTCAAAGGTGGCAGTGGAGCTTCAGGCTCTTTCCATGGATGCACCATCTCATATTCTTCTTCGAGTAGCTCCCCATCTTGAATGGTGGAGGAAACGAGATAATAGTAATAAACATTTTGTTCCCGTGTAAACAAGATCGGAAAGACTTTCAAGAAATCAAATTATATACATAATGTAGGAAAGGTTCAGTAGCCTATTGCGTTGCCTTCGGAAATCTTGTTCGGACTACGTAAAGCCTTTGTTATGTCAATAATATATTTCATTTTTGTAAAGCCTTTACAATCATCTGTGTTATACGCTTTCCCATTTATAATTGACTTAACACAATTATGTTGGGTGTTGTGTGTCCGAACGCTTAACAAAAATAAAGCTGATACTTTTGCCTTGGGATTTAATGAAAATGTTGCATCAAGCAGATATTTTCGTAGTAAATCTTGTCCTCTATAGTATTGTCTAACGTATGTCTGAAAAGGTTTACGGAAATTGCTTGTAAACTTCTTCACATGTTTTAAAACAGCTGTCCGGATTACCAACCTGTACTTCTAGAAACACGACGTTTGGGTATATACCAAAAATTGGGACTTTTTATAAATGCCTATATATTAATGTTCCACATGATTATTTTTCTTATCATCATCGTTAGTATTTATGGTTTGTTTGATAAGCAGACCCATGTGAGTAGATTGTGTTTTATGCAACCATTTATGGTAGAAATTTAAATGCTTGAGGGCAAAGCGCCTTTGAACTTTGACTACTAAATCAATAAATAGGCCATTAATAAGCTGGACATTATATTTTATATATAACCCGTACCCCCCCCCCCCTTCCGCCCTCTTTCTCTCTCTCTCTCTCTGCACATAAAGCATTTAATTTATGCATATTTTTCTTCTCTTTCTATCTCTGTCTATATACAGCTTTCTCTCTCTCTCTCTCTCTCTCCATCCATCTTTCTCTCTTTCTCTATCTATATCTCTTCTTTTTTTCTCTCTCTCTTTCCTTCTCTCTGCACATAAAGCATTTAATTTATGCATATTTTTGTCTTCTCTTTCTCTCTTTCTGTCTCTGTCTATATAGCTTTCTCTCTCTCTCTCTCTCTCTCCATCCATCTTTCTCTCTTTCTCTATCTATATCTCTTCTTTTTTTTCTCTCTCTCTCCTTCTCTCTGCACATAAAGCATTTAATTTAAGCATATTTGTGTCTTCTCTTTCTCTCTTTCTGTCTATATACAGCTTTCTCTCTCCCTCTCTCTCTCTCTCTCTCTCCATCCATTTTTCTCTCTTTCTTTATCTATATCTCTTCATTTTTTCTCTCTCTTTCCTTCTCTCAGTACATAAAGCATTTAATTTATGCATATTTTTGTCTTTTCTTCTCTCTTTCTGTCGATATACAGCTTTCTCTCTCTCTCACTCTCTCTCTCTCTCCATCCATCTTTCTCTCTTTCTCTATATATCTCTTTTTTTTTTCTCTCTCTCTCCTTCTCTCTGCCTACATTATATGCAGTTTTCGCTCTTCTCTCTCTCTCTCTCTCTCTCTCCCTCTGATAACAAAAATGTAACATGATAATGCTTTAACAATATATTCCTGACATGGGGGTAGTCATGTGTCAAACTAATTTCGGGGCACTCTTATACACAATATGGATAATACTTAAATTTGGCCTATCGCGATCACTTTTTATTACAAATTCAGGAGAAATCAAACAAGTTGGGTCTGACGAAGTTCCGAGGTTAGTCGGACACATTCCAACTTTCGTATTAGGCAGTTTTAACCCAGTATTTTGTTTGTTTGTTTACAAACAAAAAAAGTTAAAATGAATTTTAGCCAATGATCATCTCGTATTTAGTAGAGCCTATATTAAGTTTTTAGTATGCAAAGAACGGGCTGTCATAGAAATAAGGGTAATAAAGTTTTACAGGGGATACATATGACCCACCCCTGGCCGAATTAAAAGCGGAATATCAATTTCTTCGGGACGAGAGTGTATGCAACCCCCCCCCCCCCCCCCATCCTCCCAATCCGATATTTATTGAATAAAGTAGTACCACCATCAAACAAAAACATCATAATTATTCATCCGAATCCCTAACATCATATAAAGACAAATTAAATGAACACGCTAAGATATTCACGAATGTGTTAAACCAGGGTTATAATAATAAAGTAATAAAAGTGCCCTTACAATCCCGATGTATCTGTTGTATATTGCTCTTATACACGTCTACTTCATCATCAGTTATCTCACGTCGAGGCTCTGGACGTGGAGTAGCGGTGCGAGGTGTCCGTCCTTTAAGTGGAGGCAATTTTTTCTTTGGTCCTCCTTTCTTTCCGGTCATACTGAAATTTGTTTCCTATTATTTCTTGCAGAAGATTTTCTTTTTCAGCTAGATTCTTGACTTGCTGCCTCGAATGTATGTAGGAATCGCTATAATGTGCCAATGATTTTGTTGTGAAATTGCGTTGACATGGTATGTGTGCGCATGTGCACTTCGGCGCATTCAATTGTGACGTAATAAAGATTTAGGCAATGCGCGCGCTGCGCCTTATGGGCGTGATAATACTAATACGGTACGTGCCGGTGTACAATGAATTGTCATTATAATTATTGTTATTGTCATACCTCTTGGTCATATCACTGTTATGAAAACCGTACAGTGGGCCTAGATCCGACAAATCTACATATCTTTTTGGGGCAGGCGTGTACAGTCAAAATAAAATAAATATCAAAGTTGGAATATCCCCCAAATAAAACAGCCTGCCCGAATTTTGTTGATTCATCCATGTGCACATTTGCGATCAAATCTATCAGAGTATTTACACTTAGAAAGATAGATAGATAAATGATATTTCATTGCAGCTTTCATGAATGGCAGTTTCACAACTGAATTACACATGAATTACACAAATTGAAAATATGTACATTGTAAAAAATTACGGAACACTTTTTTTTTTTTAATTGTCATGTTACTACTGCCTATAAATACCATAAACCATTGAAAAACAAAAAGAAAATGTATAAACATAACTATATGCTAACATAATTATTGACTAAGAGAATTGATATCTTAACAGTTCTTCATATTTCAAAATTGCATTTGTGAGTATAATGGTATTTGAAATAATTATATAAATTCAAAAGTTCAAATAGCAATTAAATATCATTAAAACATATTTGTACAATGTACTAAATCATTAAAAGGATGAACACGAATCAAGACATTAAAATGATAAATTATTACGATGAATATAAACACGAGCATAATACTTTTATTATGCAGGCGAATCGAATTTGGTATGAATGAATGACTGAATATGACTATTTTGCGACTTGTTTTACATTTAAAATTCGGAATTTTCTTTGTTCTAGTACATTGTTTATGTGGGAGAAATTGATCAGTGAGTAAAAATGTTTTTTTTAAAGAACGTTACACATAAATCTTTGCGTCTTTTGTCTTAAAGGTAATACAAGCTTTTTGGGAAATTTTGAAAAAAGGGTGGATAGTGATTCTTTACAATTTTGATATATTTTGAAAATTGGATGCCCTTGAGGATGTATTACAAGCACTAGAAATTTAGCCCCTAAAACACTGTCAATTTCAAGAAAAATTGAATATCCAAATTTACCGGTGCTCCCTGTAAATTTTGATAGATTTCAAATAGCGCCTACGGCCGTATAATGGTAGCTGCGACCATGAAAATCTCAGAATATGTAGTTGTCATATATAATTTTCAAACGGGAATTGCTAATTGGTCGATTTTAGTCAAGAGACATTGTTTTATAGCTCAAATAATATCTTGACCTTGAGAGGGAGCTATACAACATAAAGAATTAATTATTTACAATTTCATAACTCAGACTCGATTTCAACCGCGACAACGATCACTGAATATTGTAGGATCGCATATGCTTCCAATATGTTCATTTGAACCAAATCCATGACCCCAGACCAAAACTTTGCATAACCTTTAATGTGCGGAGTTGAGATTGATTAAATGCATGACATCATTACTATAAAAGCACATGAGTCAGACGAAAGCTGACAATTCAAGGCTGATGGCCGGGGGCCTACCCCTGGACCCCAACACGGTTAGACGCTTCAACTGCATCGCCCTACTGCGACACAAAACATTATTCAGCCCCCCACCCCCCCCCCCCATGTACAGGCCATTGATTATACTTTTTTCATATTTGTTAAACTATCTGTTTATGTTGTTGTTGTTTTTGTTGAATTTATTCAAACTCATTACACTTTAAAAATTCAGAAATGTATGTACATTATGATGATTCATTTTCTATTCTTCTCTAAAAATATCAAAGTTACTGGAAAATAATTTAATTGACATTAATGTTTAAATGATCTGTATGTTTCCTTTAATGATTAAATGATTTATAAATTTATTTGCAAGCCTAGGTTCAAATTAAGCACAAGTCCAGGCTGTTTCGTCCGTATTGTCGACAGTGCAGGCACAACTTGTGACTACATTTCCACATTTATTTTCATTAAAATTGATTATTTTATTATAAATTCCTTCATTTAAAATTGAGTTAGATGTTTCATTGTGTATGTAATAATTCGGTAAAGAACTAGGTCCTACCAAGCAGTGAACATTCATTTTGGAGTTGCTTAAAGGCATCGTTTAACGATGTTTAATCTGAGATCATTAGATGCATGGCCCTACGTGACAGCAGTGTGACAGCAGTGTCTGTGATATGGTGTAATATTGAAGCCCTAAACAAATTGCGCTTCAGAATTATCAATATTGATGTACATCAATGAAGTTTAATAAATACAATACAATACAATATAATTATGAAGTGCCTCAAAAGAGAAAAAATCTTAGAGTGTACTGTTTTACCATACTCATTTTCCCCAATAGAGTTATAAAAACCAATTGGGAAACGGTTTTTGAAATTTCGATTTCTGATCATAAATATCTTGATAATCAGAGAGGCGATCGGCTCGTAAAAGTCACGGGATCCCTGACCGACTTAAAGGTTTATAATCATGATTGCAGCATGAGCTGAATCCAGGATTTTTGTTTAATATCTGAGGCAAAGAAACCGAATTCCTTTAAGATATTATTTGAGAGAATAATACATTATTTTGTTATATTGTTCTTTTGTTGCTGAATGATGTTCTTGGTGATGATGATAAATTGAGGCAAATCAAAATATTGTGATTATTCCTCTGACAAAATAATTTGTAAACGTGGTTTTTGAATTACATGAGACAAAATGACAACTTTGTGCCTAGTTCTGAGTTTTAAAGCCCATCTGTACTTAGACTAGATTAGACTTAGATTAGACCACCCAGGAAGGTCACTGACAGGTGGCTATCTCATCAAAAGGTTCAAAACACTTGAAACACTGGAACACTGCCATAATTATTATCATTAAAGGGAACTTCAAATATCCTTATTAGTTCATCTTAATGAAAGCGGAATAATAAGAAAAACAGAGTGACGATAGTTAAGAATATTTGAAACTATAAATTACTACGCCTATGCAAATCTCAGATTTACAGTTTGGTAAATGGATCGCGATGTATAGTCGCGGGAAAAGTCTTCCATTTTCTGCCGGGTACAACAATACGGCTCGTATGTAAATCGGAATCTGGTAGGAATCATCATTCCTTAGGTCACCCTGATAGCACCCATGCTAAAGCAGACTGGTCAGTGGAGCACACGAGTATCAAATATGGAAGACATGATCTCGCGACAGGAATCCACAATTGTTTTATTTTGTTTATAGATCTATATATATTTTTTTTTTTTTTTTTTGGGGGGGGGGGGAGGCGGGGTGTCCCTCTTTCTGGTTTGTATTTTTTGTTTTGTTTATCCATAATCCTCGTGTATAATTATGATCATTTTGTTTCATTGTTATGTTATATCTGTTGTGTTACATTTTACACTTTTTAAAGTGAATAAAATATATCTTTAAAAAAGAACCCACAATAGTTGAAAGTATGATGACAACTCTGTCACTTTGAAGTAATTCCTTTAACAACAAAAAACAGTTGCGAGTGATTTCCATCTGGCACAGTGATTGGAAATGAAAGGTCATGGGTGCCCAACAGGAAAGTTTCTGATCATTGACAAATGGGTTTAAGTGTCTCTAATTGCGCAGTCTTCCGTTGCTAAATATTGCAAAATAGCAAGTTTCCCTTGCTCCTTTTGATAGGTGTCACTTTTGTTCTTGTTTTAATAATAATAATAGGCATTTGTATAGCGCCGTCTATCTAGACAATGCTATTCCGAGGCGCACAAGAAAAATAGAAAGAATGAGAAAGTTCGGATGAGTGCCATAGTGCCAAGTACAGGTATTGTTAAAAAAAGATAAGATTTCAGCTTGGATTTAAAGGTCTCTAAGGAAGTTATAATTCTCAAATTAAATGGTAAATTATTCCAAAGACAAGGTGCTGCAGATGAAAAAGCCCTTTCACCACAGGCTACTCGTGTCTTTGGGATCTTAGACTACGAGCTGGTGTATACGGCATAACAAGGTTTTGTAAATAGTCAATCCGTTTACACTAGCCTTCCATGTGAGGAGAAGGATTTTGAATTCTATGCGCTTGCGGATTGGCAACCAGTGCAGCTTTTTGAATTTTAAAGGTACTACGCCCCGATTGCAGGCCCCCTAAATTGAAAGGTTCAATTACACCGGCAATTGAAAGATAATACTATTTTAGAACTTCCCTCAAAACGAAAGGGCTTAAAAAATGTCTTTTTGCGGGGAAGACAGTACCCCATACTTTTTCTAATACCCACAAATTGCCCACTTTAACGTATAGAAAATGGCTTTTATTTCAGATAAGTGCCCCCTTTTCCTTTCTAACAAGTAGTCCACCTTTTCGGGTGCGCAAAGTGCCCCCTTTTGATCTTTGATAGGTGCCCCTTTTACTTTAAGACGAGCCCCCTTTTCTAATAATTGCCCTTTTCCCTTCCGATAAGTGCTCATTTTTCTTTTTATATCGATTACCTCTCCCCCTTTTTTTATAAATGGCTCTTTTCTCCTCTGATATATGCCTACTCAAGTCTCTAAATGCCCCCTTTTACTTTGACAACTGCCCCCTTTCCTTTATAATAAGACAGTGCATCTTTCCCCTTTCTAATAACTGCCCCTTTTCACGTTTGATAACTGCCCTTTTACTTTGACACGTGCCCCTCTCTCTTTCTAATAAGTGCTCCTTTCAAATTCGAAAAGCCTTACCCTCGCTTCCTTTGATAAGTGCTCATTAAATACCTGCATTTCCTATTGTCGCTTATGTGTGCCTTTGCGGTCACATAAAAGTGCCATGTAAAAGGATCGGAGCAGCTTTCTGTATTAACATATCCTATTTCTACCATCGTGATGAAAGGCTGTGGTCCCAGGGGTCTAATCATGCTTGGTATTGCTTCACTGTTTTAATAAAATCTTATGTCTCTGCAACCAGTAAACGTGTGTATAAAGTTGGAAAAGTTGTAAAAAAAAGTGGCACATTTGTATCGCAAAAGCAATGATTTCCAACCCCTATGTACTGCCAATTTAAAAAGTACAAAGCTTGTTTCTTCTTCTTTTTTTATTCCTGTCATCTAATGCAATGTAATCATACAGCGAAAACGGGTGTATAGTCTGTGCAGAAAATACTGTCCTTTCTAATAATGCATCTGGTTTACTTTTAGGTCTATATGAATCAAAAGTTATTGAGCCTAACTTCAAAATGTGGAATATGCCTGTCATATGAAAGGGTTGATTTAAGAAGTGTGACCTTTGCCGTTTACCTCTTGAAACAACCATAAAAAAGGAATTGTGCAACCTCTCATTTTTCATGTCTTTTAAACCACATGCTCTTGTGAACTTAATAGGATATCAATCTATTGTCGCCCGAGAATATAAAGGTCCAAACAATAAAGGAGTTATTTAATTAAGGCAGCTGAATTTACATTACTAAATGTCATTTCATTTTAAAAAAGACTTTATGTGCTATGAAAAGATTTTTTTAGAAATCTCCACCCACCCCGAAATAATTTCACATTACAAAAAAAAACTATTATATTTTACGTTGTTCTATGGTTCTCTAGTGTGCTATGTCGCCCTCATCGGCCATCTAAATCACAGTGTGTACCTTGGCAACGACCTGACACTTTTCGTGAAACAGAACAAGAAACCTGCAATTTTTCGAAATATTTAATTATGATGAGTGTTTAAAACAATATAGAACATGTCTAAGAAAAGAGCTAAGAGTGGCGCCGGCTCAGCAGGTGTCTCCCGATGGGAATCTGGCCTTTTATCAACAAATTTCGAAGAGGTAAGATAATGTTTGCGTTTTCCTCGCAGTTTTGTGAGCGGTGCTTGCCAACATCCGACCCCGGTCTTGACGGCAGAGACGTAAAGCGTGGACCGCTGAAGAAGATCGTGCTGCACGCACGCGTACAAACTACATCACAATGTATTTGAAGTCTAGCACTTATTCGTCACTTATATTGTTATAAATATGATATTGATATAACCTAGCCTTAACCGGCATAGGCTAAACATATGTGTATAGAGTGATGTACCTCATCGACGTCATGAACAAGGGTCAAGGCACACGTTAAAAATAGGGTGTCTGAACAATTTTTCAATTTTCAATTTGGGATCGTTTTCTCACCATTTTTGTTAGATATTGGAATAAAAATGTAATCAGAATAATACCTTTCAAATTTTAAGACTCATAGATGTTGTTATAAAAAGATACAGCCCCTCAAAAACTGCAATATTCATAGCATTTCTTTGGGTCAGAATCAGAATGGACAAAAAGGTGGTTCACACAGAGTTTTTGCTCAGACAAAAGCTGCACAGCTAATGCACAGCACGATATGCAAAGGCATATGACTCTGAGCGTGGAGTAAGGGTAATTTCAAAATGTTGGGGCCAGTGATCCCTTGGGAGTTACAGAAAAAATAAGTGCATGGATATATTCTTTAAGTTTACAGCTGGCCCAACTTATCCCTCGGAGGAGCACTTCGTGAAATTGGTAATTCTCCGAGTTACCATGGAAACAATGTTTAAATCGCTGTTTTGAGCAAGATATTTTTAGAATTTTGTAGGTGGCCCCCTATGGGGAATATGGAGAAAAACCTGCTCTTTCATATGACACCTCACTTATTGAGTACGTAGGGTGTCTGATCGCGCACCCGATATTGTGTGCTAAAATACTTCCCATAGAGATTGCACGCATCCCTATGCAGTCTACGTGCATTGCGCGACCATGAAAATTGGTCAATTGATGATTTTATGAAAAAATTGAAATTCAAACCTTTGGGGCTTGTGATCCTGAAGGTGAAACTCAATAAATGAGGTGTCATATGAAAGAGCAGGTTTTTCTCCATATTCCCCAAAGGGGCGCACCCCCAAAATTCTAAAAATATCTTGGTCAAAACAGCGATTTAAATGTTGTTTGCATCCTAGCTCTAAAATTTGCCACTTTCCTGAGCTGCGCCCCCCAGGCTTACATGTATGTCCGGCAAGACGTAAGGAAAATATGTATGCACTTATTTTTTCGCTAGCCCCAAGAGATCACTCGCACCAATAGTTTAAAAATACCCTTCCCACATTTTTGGAATCAGCTAATGAGGGAGGCGTGAGCTCCGCTCAGTCGAAACCATGGTTACATCGCGTAACATCTGCGCGTATAGTGAATGAAAGTATGGATAGCCGTTACGCACCATAAACCCCGAAAGTGAATACACATTATATTAAATGGCAATATCGCGGAGACAACATGCACGTTGTCTTCACGATATTGCCATTGACGATAACGTGTATACACTTCCGGGTTTTATGGCGCAAACGGCTAGCCATACTAGTCAATGGCACATATCGCGGAGACAGCGTGGCTCAAGCTGCAAGTTGAGCATGACATGCGTACGCTATGCATACGCTTGCATATCGCGCGATACAGCTGTTTGGCTAAATTTAGCAAAACAACATAACTCTGCGTGTACGTCTTTTTCATAGATTCTGAGCAAAATCCTATGAATATTGCAGCATTTCCGAGGGGCTGTATCTTTTGATAGAAACATCGGTGAGACTTGAAATTTGAAATGTATTATTCTGATTACATTTTTAATTCAAATATCAAACAAAAATGATGAAAAACGATCCCAAATTGAAAATTGAAAAATCGTTCAGACACCCTATATTGGTATCAGTAATCACCTTCATTTCAGGATCACGCGCAATGGTTTGAATCTCATTTTGGTAATAAAAACATCGACCAATTTAGCATGAGCGCGCAATGCACATGGACTGCATAGGGATGTGTACAATCTCTATGGGAATGATTTTAGCACACAAAACTGAGTGCATGATCAGACACCCTATTAAAAACAATGTGTTCATAATCAATGGTAGATCTAGAGTCTAGATCTATGTTACAAAAAAGTTAAATCTCAGAATTCAAGCTCTTGCTCGATGCCATCAAACAGAGCTTGATAAGACGGCGCTTGTTCAGAAACCTATCCAAAATTTGACCTGTAACTCCGGCGTGGAGATACCCCACTAAAACATACCCAAAATGAAGTAAATATTCATCAAATGTTTAAATAAAGATCATGAGTTAAAAGTCGTTATGTTTATTTACCTGTTTTGAGTCAATTTTCTTGGTATTTTTGGAGTGTTTTTCGGAAAAAAATTGATATTAGTATACACTTTTTCACAGGTTTTCACGGCAAACCGCTGCACAATATAAGTGCATACCGATGGCGGGTTGTGGGCTGGAGCGCGCCTGTGTGAAGTTCTGTCTCGGTCTCAGGTCCTGATTACGCACCATCTGAAGAAACAGAGCGTCCTGCATTTACATTACGCACAATAGGGTCAAGTGCATTATTTGTCATTATAAAATAGCGACACATGAAAATCAAAACAAACGAAAGTTTAGATGTAAAGTTAGAGTCTACGAGAGTTAGACTTAGATCTAGAGTTAAGTTGGTTCTAGAAAATGAAAAGATAAGGGGTAATACCTTGCAGGCTTGCTACTTATCCAAGGCAAAAGTAAACAAAAATTTGTTTTCTAATAATACCCCGCTCTAGCTAGCTATAGGCGTACGCTGCGCTGGATATCGATCTTTTTAGCGTGCAATATGACTTTTTGAAAGCGCTTTTTTTGGCATGATCGTGCATGCACCAATAATAGGTGCATGTCATGTGACACGTTTTGACCAATCACGATGCTTAAAATACTAGAGCTATTTTTATGAAATAAAATATTCTCTGCTTTACTTCATCCCTCTGGTGCACATCTTGTGATCATGATGTTGGTTGGGTTGAATACAGATGACAGAGAAAGGTTTATTTAAAAAACAAGTATAGTATATGCTGACGATTTATGTTCAACCCAACAGAGAATAAAGACGAAAGAGTTCACTCTTCATTCTTCATACAAAAGGGGAGTACATGACTCATTGTGAGAGTATTTTTTTTATATGTTTCTCACTCAAAAAATTTGTTGCATTATGTTTATTTAGGAGGGTTGGAAAGCCTGCATCTCCTTTCTGATCGGAAATAAACTGGATGATAAAGAGTATGCAAGCATTCTTTCTTCTGCCGTTGATTCCAGGCTCAGGAGACTATTCACTGTTATTCACAAGGATACATTGATGGAAGAGGTACGTATGACTTGCCATGACTATATGAGACCCCATGCTGCCAGGGTATTACTGGAACAGTTCAAAAAATGGAACGGGGAGGGAGTAGGGGGTAATCGTTTAACAAATATTTTTTTATTAGAACTACCAGTAGCAGTTATCAATTATATTAGTACTTCAAATTTAAATTAAATTTTTGATAAAAACTTAACATGTACACATGTTTATGTAGGATTATTCTCCTTTTTCATCTCATATTTAAAAAAAAGGAAGATAAAGTAAAGCTAAAATATAATTGAGCTAAATCGCTATTAACATTATCAATATATGTCATGATACAGCAGAAGGGCACAGATACAAATCTTTGTATTTTTTTGTAATGAGCGGGTAACAAGTCGAGAAGATGTACAGTACATGTAATTGACGATGTAAAGATCGAGTGAACCGTGATATAATTTTTTAAAGAGTAAGAGTCCTAAGCGTAATTAATCTACACCTGTTAACAGGGATACAGGGATGACCTGACATTTGCTCCTGCAAAATTTGCACCAGTTCATTTTGTCAAATGTATAGGATTAGGGTTGCAACTGGGTTTTAGATATAGTGTTAGGTCCAGCGTTGAAGTTAAGAATTCTGTTAGTGTGAGAAATTGATGCAGATCTAGCAATATTGTCACAGGAATACCCAAATGCATCATGACGTAAGATGTGAACTATCATGAATGCTCTACCTATAAAATGCATCATCATTAAACTACCTTTTACCTTTGACATCGACAGGTCAATGAGCTGGGCAACTCAAAGACCAAGAAAGGCAAAGATGCGCCGCAGTTCTTTGAGATCTGTGAGACGGTCAAGTCGGAGTACCTGGACAAGGGAGAGGAGATCCCACAAGGTCTCATGGCCAAGCTGCTCAAATGGAAACTACTTGCTATCAAGGAGAAAGATTTAAAGAGGAGGGAGGAGGAGAAAAAGGTAGGCCATTCATACTTCTTTCCTTGTTCTTCTTTTAGGCTAGATGGTCAATCTTGAAGTAGAGGAGAGGGTCTGTAAAAGAAATCATCGTTTCACGAAACAGTCATAAGTACAAACTCTCCGAAAACACATTAAAATGCATAGAAGATGATACACACGTTCTATGGGATGTACAATGTAGGTGAACCTGCACTTATGACTGTTTCATGAAACGATACCCTGATCATGTAATAATAATAATAATAATAATTATACGTCTTTGTATAGCGCTTTTATAACACATAGGCATTATTGGAAACTACCCATTTGGAGGACTTCGACCATTTCTTTTTACATCTCTTTGTCAAATGCACCTAAAAATTACCCCAAAATTTTCTGTAATATCTTTGTATTCTTTGTGTTCACTTGTATTCCATTTAACTGGTATCATACTTTTTAACAGTTTTATGTAGTGTTTAAGTGTCATTTCCTGCATTTAACAGTTTTCAGTAACATATAGCGTAAAGCCCCTCTGCACTAGTTTGGTCAGGAGGGATAAGACTTCCCTGCAAGGTCACTAAATTAACATAAGAAAAAGGGGATCATGAGGAACAGGCACAGATTAGGCATTGTTTGCTATATACATGTAGAGGGCGCAAGTAGCTATAAATAGTGCAGTGGGGCTTTAAAACAGTTGTTACAATTAATTCTTCTTCTTCTGATATTGTAGGCTCTAGAGAACAAGGACGTCAAAGGTGGGAAAGGGACCAAGGAAGCTGCAGGAGGAAAGAGGGCTCGAAGCAAGTCACCCGCCAAGGGCAAGGGCAAGAAATCTCCTGAGGTACCTTCTCCTAAGAAGGACTCCAAACTCAAGAAGAGAGGAGAAGAAGATGATGACAACAAGTATATCGGTGAGTTGTTGTTAAACTTTCTCAGCAAGTTTGTAAGGTATAACTTGTAAAGTCAGTGGACAGTATGCATAAAATCCCTGAAACTTTTAACCTAGGTTTTGTAAAAATTTGTGATTTATCCAAATCAATTGCAAGTCCTCCGATCAATCGCAAGTTTGCAGTCTCCTATCTATTATGTAGTAGTCGCGATCAATATCAATCGCAAATAAGTTGCTATTGATATTAAATCTTTATAAGACGGAGCCCTGGTAGGATAATCTGTATGATGAAAATGTGTCTAGAGCAGAAGCTCAAAACATATCAGGGGAAATTGAGTTATAGTCTACTGATTTTTGTTGCATCACATAACCAAAATTATGTAGGAAATGATCAAATAAATCACCATGTGATCATGTTTTTTGATTGTATTAAATCATTTTGATGTTGTCAACAAATTATAGTAAATTGCATAGATTAGAGAGGTGGACACACAGTTTTCCATATTTATGGCAATACCATTTTGGGATCTAGAGAACAATATGATGATGATCAATCATGATAATATTTATAAACAGAATGGGCCCTGTTGCACAAAACTTACCATTGATGGTAACTTTGCCATCAATGTTAACTACCATAAAAACCTTGATTTTGATCGGCTGTTGAGCCCTTTTACCATGGTAGTTGCCATTGATGGCAAAGTTGTCATCAATGGTACGTTTTTATGCAAAAGGGCCACATATCTGAGCCCTGCCTTCACCAGGGGTTTTGAGTGTCATTTTGACCCAGTGTAAACTTGCTCTCCAAAGAGCTATGCTGAACAGGGTTTAACAATCTCAATCTCTGTTCTCATACAGATGACGAACCCGATGATGGTCCACAGCATTACGTCATCATCGAGGGGTTCGAACAGGCCCCTCTCCTCTCTCTTCTGACTGACCTGGGCATCAATGTCAACTGCATCATCCGTCTCCTAGCAGAGGACTACTCCCTGTTTGAGAAGAGACGCAAGGAGGAGGAGGAAGAGATGGATGAGGATGATCGACCCCTAGAAGGTAAGGTAGTGGTGGTAATGATAAAGATGGTTGAGTTGGTAGAGGCCTTGGTGGTGGTGCATATTGATGATGATGATGATAAAGAACATGGAAGGTATGATGTTGGCAGACATGATGATGATAACATTAATTGTTGCAATTCACACCATAATGTTTTTTTGCATTTGACAGTGATATTGATTATTCTGTAGAGGATGGTGATGAAGTTGGCTGAGTTGTAGTTGCAAAATCGTAGACATGACATCAGCAATCATCATTATTTAATATCGCCATACAATTTGCAATTTTAATTATAGTGGTGGGCATCATGATATATGAGGAAGTTTGTAATAATGATGGTAACGGTCTCTACGTGTATGACAGCAGCTGATACAGCAGTTTACAAACTGTATTTGTAATGCAGGTTTATCTGTGAAAAGTTCTAACCCCTTTCGCCTTTGATACCCCATCTTCCATTTCTAGTCATTGAGGAGGAGAAGAAGAAAAAGGAGGCTGCCAAGGAAAAGCTGGAAAAGTTTTGGCTTCAGCACGAACCTCTCCTGAAGAAAGCCGCAAAGGGCTCCAAGCTCCAGGACATCGCCCGTCTCACCTACACCGTTAAGAATCTGATCGTACCGGATGATCTGAAGGACAATGAGAAGAGGGTGAGTGGGATCTTACTTGATGGGAAGTTTTACGTTGTGAAATATTAGCCAGATTTTGTTTTGTTATTGCGAGTTTGGTCACTTTGAGGCATCAGAGTACGCCTTATTGCTTTCCAAATCATACAACTAGAATCAAGTGATATAGTCTGGGGCAGGATTTTGAGATTCATTTTTATCTCAGTGAGATGAAATACCCGTAAAATCTTTTTAAATTGAGTATACATGTACAGTGCGTCACTGAAAAATGAAACCAGGAATTATCAATGTTTTATCATAATTTAATCACAATTATAATTAGTAAGTGACACATATTTGTAAAGCTTAGATCCTCCTCTTTCATTTGATACAACTCATATGATGCATATTTCATGCATGAGTGGTTAAAAACATTTTGAAGAAAGGGTACCAAAAAGTCATTTGGCAAATGGTATCTGCCCTTTCATATGACACTTCAATCAGGAAAAATGAGCCAGGAATTACAAAGTTCTGTTTGTTTAAAGTAGTGCTTGCATTTCCATAAGTTTATTTAACAAACTTGTTTTCACTGGCTACCTGCCGTAGCAACAAACAGAGTTGACAAAAGACTTAATTCTGACGATTGAAAGAAGATGAAAGACTTCATGCATGGCTGATAGATGGGATTATCACAGTTACATTTTCTCTCTCTCTCTCTCTCTCTCTTTCTCTCTCTTCCTCTCTTTCTCTCTCTTTCTCTCTCTTTCTCTCTTCCTCTTTCTCTCCCTCTCGCCCTATCTCTCTCTCTCTCTCTCTCTCTCATTGAACTCCTTTGGTACAGACCCAGTTTGGTACAGACATGTTTGAGGATGTTGCCTGTATGATGTATGATCTGCTGGACTCTGAGAGACAGTACAGGACCTTCCTGGACAACATGAAACTCATCCAGGTCCCTGTGGTAGAGAAGGACCCTCAAGGTATTAAAGAGCTGGAAATGGGTTCGGATCGTTTGGGTTCATAACTAGATTGAGACTTACCTTTCAAGCCTATCTGCACCAATTTGGCCAGGAGAGATTAGACCTTCCAGCGTGGTCACTGGCAGGTGGTTATCTCATCAAATCAGCTTTCAATTATACCTGCCAGTGACCACGGTGGAAGGTCTAATCTTAAAGAAAAAGGGAACCATGGGGGATCAATGGGTATCGCTTAGGCATTGTTGGCTATATAGAGGGCGCAAGTAGCTATAAGAAGTGCAGTGGGGCTTTAAAGGGGAAGTCCATTCTGGAATCAAATCGGCTTGATATAATAAAAGCACAAAATGATTGGAATAGATCATTAAAAAATAGAGGGAAATGGCATAAAGTATACTACATTTATGAAGTTCTAGAGTTGCGATTGATCAAACATGAATGAAACTCTGTGATTTACAACTAAATCAAAGAAATCTGCTGAAATTTCTTCCTTTATTTTTTTCTTCTTTTCTGAAAAGGGGTGGGGGTGCTGTATACAATTTGGATTTGAATTACCATAAAAGATAGAGTTTATTGTCGACCTATCTACACATTTCTTTAATTGCTTGAGTCAAAGTGAATTTCATTACATGTTTTCCACTTATTGTACTGCATGTCCATCCACCCTAC
This sequence comes from Strongylocentrotus droebachiensis, assembly GCA_035222895.1. Lineage (NCBI taxonomy): Eukaryota > Metazoa > Echinodermata > Echinoidea > Camarodonta > Strongylocentrotidae > Strongylocentrotus > Strongylocentrotus droebachiensis. Next base: position 78,831 of record JAVYIG010006276.1, on the reverse strand, counting down.
AGCAGCTAGTGACAGTCAGGCCATCATCCCTGCTGGGGGTACTGCAGCACAGCAGCCAGGAACAGGCCAAGCAGCCCCAACCGACCCTGCCGCCGCCGCCGCCGCCGCCCCCGAGCTCAAGCCCATCGTTGTCTCTGCAGACGTCGATACACGCTACTACAATGAACTGATGGATAGCATTCCTCAAGAGAGTATGAGCATACCCCTTGTCATGCACTGCATGCTGGAACAGGTATGGACAACCATCATCTCATCTTTAACCCTTTCAGGATAAGATTTGTTTTAAAGCCCCTCTGCACTACTTATAGCTACTTATGCCCTCTATACAGCCAACAATGCCTAAGTGGTACCCGTTGATCCCCCATGATGCCCTTTTTCTTATGTTAATTGAGAGCTGATTGGATGAGATAACCACCTGCCAGTGACCCTGCAGGGAGGTCTAATCCCTCCAGGCCAAACTAGTGCACAGGGGCTTTAAAGGCTAAAATGCTTACATGTTGTTTTTCAAATTGGCAACAATAATACAGTTTAGTTCATTGCTACATTGTTAAGAAAAAAAATGTAATGTCTTGGAAAACAATACACAAGAGTGAGAATGTTGTTTAAAAGTTGATCAATTTTAATTGGAAAACAATCATTTCGAATCTCTTGTGTATCCAATTTAAAGATTTTAAAGTTTATATATTTTCCTCGTTGAAATTCTTGGCATCAATATAGTTGTGAAACAAAGTTACAATTAAAACATCTTTTATTTTGTTAGGTTGTCGCTACATCTGAAGACCGGGGTCCACCCAGCGATAAGGACAAGATCCCTCGTGAAGATGGGCTAGACCAGGGACTGGCTGCTCACATCGACAAGATGGCCGCCAAGCTGCATATCACTGATAGCAACAAGGTTGAACAGGTAAAATTTTGCGGGATATAATTAACATATCTTACGTTAACTTTCTGAGCTAGCAACAGATGATATTTGTGATCTGATTTTAACCAGTTGCTAGGATAAATAACAACAACCCCCCCCCCCCCAAAAAAAAAAAAAAAAAAATAAATAAATTACCTACACATTCCTAAATTGATATCATTTGAAGTTAGGTTGGATGGTTAACTTCATAGGACTCCAGCATCATCAAGTAATCTTAATATCACTGCTACACCATTGTGTAAATGTAAAGATTGATCTTTTTTTCAGTAGTGTTTTTGTGTAATTATGTTCACAAAATGCAGTTGGTGTAATTAGGCCACTTTCATTTCATGCGTCTCTTTTTTGTATATCCTTCTTCATCTTCCCTTTTTTGCCAAATTTTCTTATTTTCAGTCCAAAGAAGCACCAAACGGTGTCACCTTGCCCAAGCCGCTTGCTCCCTCTATGCCCGAATTCTTCCAGTTTGGCGACGACATCTCCCTCCGACTCAAGCACCTCCAGTCCATCAATGGTTTCAACGCTATGGAGGCGGAGCTTGCCATGTTGGACTACATCCCTGTTGCTAAGCTACGGGAGTTTCCGCGTCCATCATCTAACATCATCAAGCAACGGGCTGCAAGGTTGCAGGAGTTACTCCATCATCTAAGGTAGGGAGTTTGGAGTGGCTTGTAACACATCACCGTTTGCCTAGCAGAAGGGAGCAAATAATTTGTTTTGGTTCGTTCGTTCGTGCCTCCTTAGATCAAGATTAATGTACAGTTCCTTAAATAAATTAAATTAAATTAAGTTCCTCCATCGCCCGATGGCTGCGATGGCCGTCTTATTTACAAAGGCCAGGTTTTTTGGGTGAAATACAGTGAACTTGCACCTAAAGACCGCTCAAGGTTTGTTTAGTATACGTTTCATTGAAACAAGCACTTTTCACAGGAAAGAGAAAATGTGGTCTATAAAGACAGTTGGTCTTTCTATGCAGGTGGTCGCTAAAGCAGGTTTCACTGTACCCTCGATTTTGTTTTGAAGTAACAAATTAGACGTATGTCTCAATTTCTACATATTTGATGATATACGGATTGACATGTGTTGCATAGTTGTTTTCAGAATAGCCTAAACATGGGAATGTATTTTTCGTCAAATATCTGTCTGTTTCCCCATCCACCTATCTGCCCCTTTCTGCTGGGCATACGCATACCTGCCAACCACTCCGATTTAGGCGGAGTTACACCGCTTTTTTCATACCCACTCCGAATTCCGATTGCATGCCTCAAAACTCAGATTTTTTGTAATTTTAAAATATTTTTAAAACAAACGACTGTTGCATAAGACTAAAGCATAACACAGCACTGATAACCAGATCACGCCGACATCCGCGCTCGCGCTCATAGAAGATATACACAGCGCAGCCCGAACGCGATCGTTAGTTCCGCAGTGATTATCCATGTACTGCATGTAGTTAATACATGGAAGCACGTGCGCAACTATATCGATAAAGTGTGTGCGGACGTTGTACTAATAGGTACATACACTACATGTACTGTATACATTGCCAATGTATACAGTGCATGTATGTAGTGTATGATTGGCGTGTTTTCTTCAATGCCTGTGCGGTGACTGCGATCGTGGAAGCTTGTTATTTACCGGACTTCCTCGGATTTATTTTGGATTACTACTACTATATTCTTCTTCTTCGTTGATTTCTCCATTTTTGAAGGACAAAATGGGTAAGACTCGTGCTGTTCATAAAAATAGACCCTAAAGTCCTGTGTACCCCCCCCCCCCAATCTACGGGCTACTACCCCAATCCTTCGGTGGTTTGCGACCTCGTAGTCCATCCAGAAAAATTTACTGCGAATTTCTCTTGTCTCAGGTTGGCAGGTATGCATACGTACATCACAGCTCTAGTATAGGGTACAGTCTTCATAATGTGCATGTTCATGTTCACGTTTTACGTTTGGATAATAAAACCTCAACTCAACTCAACTCAATTCTTTCTAGACTAATATTTTGGTATTACCAAACATAATGGCCATGCTTGTGATGCAGCCTCATATATGTCTTGATTGTTATTACAGCTCTGGAGTTGTAGACCCTGCTGAGGTAGACCGCGCCTTCAAGCAGTTTGTCTTTGAGAGTCTGGTTCTGCGGGGGACGGAAGAGGACGGGTGTGTCTCACAGAAGGTGGATTCAGAAGGCATCGTCTGGGATGACCCCTATCCTCTCTTTGCAAAGAAAGACAAGGAGGGTGAGCCCTCGGAGAAGGAGGGAGGAGATGTCCAGACACTGACGGCAGAGAATGTCCAGAAGAATGCAGGTAGGTGATGACCGTCAGACCTAGGGGGTGAAGTCGAACTTAACTCTAAGCTGGACTTAACAATTATGGAAAGCCGTTAGCACCTTTGAAAATATTTTGTTAAAGTTATTTTTAAAGGCATAAGATGTTGATTCAAATCATTCATATTTTCTATTATCAAGGAGATTTCAATGTTCTTGATGTGGAATTTATAAGCATAACTTTACACACTCCTGATAGGGCTAGTAGCTTTTCATTGTAGTATTTCTCAATCTATAATTTCACATGCTAGTGTTGCTTTCTGAGAAGTGGGTAGCAAATGAAAAAAAAGAGAGATTTAAATCTGTTACATCTCTATTCCACCTCTTGTTTCATGTACACTTCCAGAGACTTCTGATTTAATACCAAACGTGTCGTTTTATTTTAAGCTCTTTGTAATCGTTGGACAAGGGGCCGTAGACAGTCTGTTATTTTTTAGGTTTTATTGACTAGTCAAGAACCATGACAGATGGAAATGCTTCTATTGCTATGTTTTCAACTTACATTAAAAAGAAAGAGAATTAAAATATGCCTTGAATCATAATTGATTTAAAAGAGAAAGAATGAAATTACTTACATACTCAACCTAGCAAATATGATTAGTTTTTTGCCTGCCAACTGCTTTGCAGTAAAATGGTGATACAAATGAATTGCATTTTTATGCCTCCGTTACGAAGTAGCCGGAGGCATTATGTTTTCGGGTTGTCCGTCCGTCTGTACGTACGTACGTCCCGTTCTCGTGATCGCGTTATCTGAAGAACCGATTGATGGATTCCTGCCAAACTTTGTTCATGTATGTATCTTGCAGAGCTGATGAACTGATTAGATTTGGGGGTCACGAGGTCAAAGGTTAAAGGTCACAGGGGTCATTATGTATGCAAAAACAGCTTGTGATCGCGTTATCTGAAGAACCGATTGATGGATTCCTGCCAAACTTTGTTCATGTATGTATCTTGCAGAGCCAATGAACTGATTATATTTTGGGGTCATGAGGTTAAAGGTCAAAGGTCACAGGGCTCATTAGGTATGCAAAAATAGCTCGTGATCGCGTTATCTCAAGAACCGATTGATGGATTGCTGCCAAACTTAGGTCATGTATGTTACTTGCAGAGCAGATGAACTGATTAGATTATGGGGTCACGAGGTCAAAGGTCAAAGGCCACAGTGCACACTATGTATGCAAAAACAGCTTGTGATCGCGTTATCTCAAGAACCGATTGATGGATTGCTGCCAAACTTAGGTCATGTATGTTACTTGCAGAGCCGATGAACTGATTAGATTTTGGGGTCACGAGGTCAAAGGTCAAAGGCCACAGCGCACATTATGTATGCAAAAATAGCTTGTGAACGCATTCTCATTAGAACTGACAGATGGATTACTATTTAACTCAGGACATCTTGCAGAGCCAATGAGCTGAGTAGATTTTAGGGTCATGAGGTCAAAGATCAAAGGGTCATATATGTATATGAGAAATTGTTTGTAATCACGATATTCTGAGAACCTGTTAATGGATTACAATTGAACTTGAATTCGAAAAATTTCTTCTGTTTTGGTTTGTAAAATTGCTCTTTGACGGAGGCATCATTTTCGACTGCGCGCAGTCGAATTCCATCTAGTTATTTTGTTGTTTATTGTTGGTTTCTGCCTTGTTGTGCTATAATGTAACCTAAGTTCAACATTTGAATTTATTGTGGTATATATGCAACTGCTCTGCCCCCTATGTTTGGCTCATTCATAGCTAAATATGTGCTTGGATACCAAAGGTTGTCTTTCATATCATCATGCTAAGAAAAAAAAAAGGTACTTTGTCACTATCCTTGATTTTTTTACTTATTTATTTATTTATTTATTATTTTTTTTTTTTTTTGGGGGGGGGGGGGGGAGAGGGGCGGGTCAATATTGCATTTTTTTCTTCATTGGCTTGCATTCATTTTATAGTATGACATATGGGGAGTGTTTCAAAAAGAATAAGATCGACTTTAAGTTGGACTTAACTATGACAGGCCATTCATGCCACTGTTTGCTCTCATCATAATGATCTTTTGATAATATTTGTTATTTCAATAACGAATTACAACATGTGTAAATTCTGTAGATTTGTGACTATGATTTGCATGTCCCTTGAGAAACCGATTCCAGTAAATGGTGAGAGCAAACAGTGGCATGAATGGCCTGCCATAGTTAAGTCCAACAAAAAGTCCATATTAGTCTTTGTGATGGAAACACCCCCATGTACTTGTGTAAGAAATTGAAGCCTACCACCAACTCACATCTGATTTGTTGTGTTGATTCTGTTACGTACCCCTCATTGATTCAGATGAGTTTGATGTGGAAGAGACAGGACATCAAAGTAACCTGACCAGCACAGGTATCTTGAAGCCAGAAGGTCGTAAGTCACGTCAGGGTTCGGCCAGTAGCCTCCGATCAGCAAAGAGCAACGGTAAGTGTACTTTTAAATTCATTGGAAGAAAAATCATTTAACAAATAGCAGTTAAAGCTCATGTGTGGGTATATAGAGGGCAGCACACTGAGCCAACAGGTATTACGCTCCCATGCGTACTAGTATCCCTTTTATGCGTACATCCTTACAGGAGCGTAAAACTTGTTGGCTCATGCAGTGTTTGTCAAGTTGCCTACTTCACGAACGACTATATACCCAGGCATGAACATCTTTAAGACTTCACTAAAAGTGTAAAAAAAAAATCAACTTTTCCTCCTCAAGTTGGCATCAATTATTTGTATTTTGCACTTGTTCCTAGTTTAAAAAATACAAATGTATACCGGTAGTATGAATTGAAACAAAGTGAAAGAAGATTACAAATAATGTCAAAAAGTAATTGCCAATATGTACACAAAAGTAGTGATTATACTTTGGAAAAAAGATGATGATTTAAAGGAAAACAAAATTCAATACAAGTAAATAAAATGTTATAATTTCCATTGGAATAAAAGAAATGCACATAAAAGGATATAATACCAATGTACTTCTAATCTCATTTCCATTTTGTTTTTTTGTTGTAACTTTGCTAGGGCGACCATCAAGTGCAGGTGATTTGATTGTAATGCTAGATTTGGTGCCATGGTGCTTAATTGCATGCCATATTTGTGCAGTAACGCTGCATGTGCCTTGGGTGTTTAGAGAGTGTTAGCGTCTCATAGTGTTCAAAACACATTATCACATTCACTGCAGTGGGTTCATTGGTGCTTAATCTACATTAGTTGGTGCCGCCATGGTGCTTAATGCATATCATAGCTGCGCAATAAGATTATTCTGCATGCGCCTTGGGTGTTAAGAGAGTGTTATCGTCACATAGTGTTCAAAACACATTATCACATTCACTGCAGTGGGTTCATTGGTGCTTAATCTACATAAGTTGGTGCTATGCATATCATAGCTGCGCAATAAGAGAAGATAAGACTGATTAGAATAAATATATAGATAAATAGATGCACATTGGGTGTTAAGAAAGTATTATTCTGCCCTGGCCCTAGTTTCATAAAACTTACCATCAATAACAAACTGCCACATTTCTATAACATATTTCCTAACAGCCAATCAAATGCAAGTATTCCAGTAGCTTGTTACAATTATCATAATTTGTTATTGATGACAAGTTTCATGAAACAGGGTCCAGCAGGTGTTTGAACACAACATCACGTTCACTGCAATGGGTTCATTGGTGCTTTATCTACAGTAAATTTTTCCCTTTGTACCCGAAGATGCGATCATGTGTTGGAACAAATAGTAGCGACTGTAACTTGAGTTTTCCCTGTACGAAATAGCTCGTTCGCCATAGGGTTGAAATGATGAATATATGCACCATTGTACCTATTTCCCTGATAGAAATGGTTGAACTTTGTTGTCATCTTAGTGTGAACACTTTTATTGTACCTCGTTAACCCCCCCCCCCTCCCTCCCGCTCCCTCTCCCCCTCCCTATCCCATCCATCATGTTAACAATGATGATATTTTTGTGACTTACTTACATGCTCTGTAAGTAATATTTAAGCCTGTCTTTGTTGTGAAATTTATAACTACAAATGGATGTTGTAATAATTTAGCCCATATATGTTCATTGTCTCCATGTATAACCTGAACCTCCCCTCCACACTCCTCCCCACCTCTCTTCTCTTGCATCTGCGCCCTCCCCCTCTCCAAAAAAAACAACAATGGAAATGACACAATTATCACCCCCCCCCCCCCCCCCCCTCCCCTGCCACATTCTCCTGGCTTGTTTCTGTTCCTGTATACATCATACATACATTTAGTGAGTGGTATATTGGATGCATGGATTGATCTACACTCGAGTCAGATGTCTTTCATTTGCCTTGTATATTCACACAATCTTGTATGCTGTGGAATATCACAAAAACAAATATTTGAATGTATGCATGGGTGTGAATGGAAGAGAAATGCAAAAAAAAAAGAATTAGAATGTTACCTGGTGCCTGTTTGAAAGGAAAGGAAAGGAAAGGAAAGGCTACAGTTAATCACAACGGAATGCACCTACAATGTGTAAAGAGAAACACATATGGCTGAGATTGCTGTGTGCGGTTTGGATTGCATGTGATACCTTTGGATAAAGAAAAGTCTATTTATTCCTAGAAGTTAAAATCATGTCCTTAAAATGTTAATAGAAAAAAAAACACTATAAACAAACCTGCCTCCCAAATTTGATTTGGAATGCATATTTCTGAACTTTAGATGCAAGGCGGACGGGCTAAGGATATTCACTTATTTATCAGTCTTGGATCTCACAAGAAATGAGAATTAAATTTTCTTCTTCATGTAAGCATTGATAATGCAGAACTCTTCATTCAATTGCATTGATTTTTACCAACTTTTCATCTAGACTTCCATTAGCAAAAATAGCATAATTTCAGGTACTGTATACCATAATCTTTATGTCTTTTGCAATGAAGTGTTCATAAGGGATAATAACAATAAATAAATATTGATGCTATATTATTTGCTTTCCATAGTCCACTTTGAGAAAGATGCATCTGGGTATCCCATCATCCATCCCAAGGACCCTGCCCCTCCCTCCGACAGCCCTAGGGAGGAGGCCCAGGGTGACGCCCAGAATGGGGAGATGGAAGGGTGCAAGGATGCGGCGGTGAGGCCCGGTTCTAGCAAGAGCAACATCAGCATCCATGATGTGATTGGTGATACTCAGCTGAGGAACCTGGATGAGTGGTGTTATGCAGAACACTTTGAGGCTCCTGTGCTCATACAGGTGGGTTTCAAGAGCTTGTGTTGGCTTGCAGTTAGCTTATTGAAATGGAATGGAAGAACAGATTTACATTATATTGTTATAGCACTGATGTGATGGTTTGGAAAATGCTTGAGCGATAGAGTTACCACCAAAGAAATCAAGATAACGCCTGCTAAAAGTCATTGGGCTCTTATATGTAAAATGTAATGTAGTGCAGTCAAGAGAAAAACAAGGTCAAATTTATGCTGTTTATAATTACAAATTACCGTACTCAATCTTCCCTTAGATTCTTGAGGAGGCACGTGAGATGTACCCGTTCATGGATACCTACTACCATAAGAGAGACCACACCCTTCTGGTTGTCATGCACAACCCAGTAGGACCAGAGCTCAAGAACACCCAGCCTTGGGACACAAAACTACATTCTGATGTGGGGTTCAGGTAAGCTGATCATGAGGTCATTAAAATGTTGATAAGCTTTAATTCAAAACCAACCTTTTACTAATTTTTATAATAAGAGGACAAAGAAAAAGAAAGAGATGGGAATTTGATATAACGAGAGCAACTGAGAGAGTGCACTTGAACATGCTCAAAAACACCCCATCGTGGGACACCAAACGGCATTCTGGTGTTGGGTCTTAATTGGTATGAATATTTTTTGGTGGAAAACCATTTCTGATAATGGGGATTTCATTTGACATTTGTTGGTTCCTGATGCTGAATCAATATTGAAGATGAGAGTGGAAAAAACAATTAGATTGAACTATTGTCCCCTAAATGAAGAAAGTGGAAATAAACTGTTGTCCTAGCATATGCATTTATGAAGAGAGAGGGAGAGGAACAAATCAAAAAGAAACAAATACAAAATGGGGCAATTCCCCTTAGGGGAACACAATGCATTAGTAGATCGAGCGGAACATTTTAAGAAGTTTCTCCAAGCATTTATTTAATATTTTTCAGACTCTTAATTCCTTTTAAGGTATACAATCTACTTTACGGCAATTGATTTATTAATGCTATTTATTCATTTCCTCAGGAATTACATGGAGCATGTATCAGAAAATATTTCAGACTGGGTGAATATCGAAGAGACCAAGTACCAGGCTGAGATGAGACAAAAGGATCTAGCCCGGCAGAGGGAACTAGCCCTGTCCCGAGCCTCTACCCCAGCCCCTTCTAGGCCTTCCAGCTCAAAAAGCAGGAAGGGCAGCGCAAAGAAGTCCAGGTCCAAATCACCAAAAGGTAGGCTGATCATTGCTTTTGCATATCAGTACCATACCTGTACGTGATTGCATGTTTAAGTGTATATACATAATACTCCCATCATGTAAAATAGATTTCATGCTAAGACAGTAAGGAAGAAGTTCAGTAACTGGTGTCAGATTGCTGGTACATGTAACCTCAAAGACCCTGGATCTCAAATTGAGAAGTTTTCAATTTTTCTTGAAAATCAAAAGATATTCATGAATATTTGTTGATATATTATTTGATATCAGGAAATAATATTCATTTAAACATGAACAATATAAGAGTGACTGGTATTAAATATACTGCTACGACATCCTATCAGTTCATAACATTTGATTGCAAAGTAAGGGTTAAAGATCTAGTTTTAACATCTTTTAAGATATTTAAATCTTGAAATACTTTGCACAGAAGAAATGTATAACCCCACTGTGAACAGCTACCACTTCATCCTATTAAAGTCGAACTTAAGGTAAAAATGGTCTATTGTCATGTTGTTACAGGTCGGCGTAGCGCCAGTCCAGCTCAGACCGTGGACAATCTTGACCCTAACAGCGGTCAGTTTATGCGACCTGGATCCATGAAAGCATGGAAAGTAGAACAAGATAAGATCCGTGAGGAGGAGGAGAAGAAGAGACAAGAGAAGGAGAAGAAGGCGGGTCGTAAGTCAGCTCGGTCTAGGTCTAGATCCGCCTCACCGGTCAAGAAGGTAAGTTTATGAGACCAGGATCCATGAAAGCATGGAAAGTAGAACAAGATAAGATCTGTGAGGAGGAGGAGAAGAAGAGACAAGAGAAGGAGAAGAAGGCCGGTCGTAAGTCAGCCCGGTCTAGGTCTAGATCAGCCTCACCGGTCAAGAAGGTAAGTTTATGAGACCTGGATCCATGAAAGCATGGAAAGTAGAACAAGATAAGATCTGTGAGGAGGAGGAGAAGAAGAGACAAGAGAAGGAGAAGAAGGCCGGTCGTAAGTCAGCCCGGTCTAGGTCTAGATCAGCCTCACCGGTCAAGAAGGTAAGTTTATGAGACCAGGATCCATGAAAGCATGGAAAGTAGAACAAGATAAGACTTGTGAGGAGGAGGAAAAGAAGAAGAAGAAGGCAGGTCGTAAGTCAGCCCGGTCTAGGTCTAGATCAGCCTCACCGGTCAAGAAGGTAAGTTTCCGTAATCATTCTCCAACTATGAAAGGCCAAATAGATTGCGTGCCTTGTTTATGCAAAAGAACTTGCAAAATGTAGCTTTTTTAATAACAGTTGTCATTTCTAGGGATACAGCATGCATCACCAACATCATCACTGTTCAGGAGCCTCTTGCATATTAGCAACTTTTTTTATGATAATGACTTGGTTAAAGTTTGGATAAAAGTATGATACCATCTATTTTTTAGCAGTACAGGAGTTGTTTTTATATAGAAGTTGTGCTAAAAATTAATTAAAAATATTGTTTTAAAGATTATTATTATTGTTATTGTCATTTCTAATTCTCCTTTTCAGGGAGAAACTGATGACAAGAAAGACAAGAAGCCCGGCTCGGCCAGTAAGGATGGTAGAGGGAGTGGTAGTAGGAAAGGGGATAGAGATAAGAAGGAGAGTGGTTCAGAACCACAAGAAGATGCCACACCCGAACCTCCAAAGGAACCTGAAAGGGAGTACAAGGTGAGTCTGAGTCAGATCATGGAAGGGGGAGGGGGAAGGAAGGGAAATAGAGATAAGAAGGAGAGTGGTGCAGAACCTCAAGAAGATGCCACACCCGAACCTCCAAAGGAACCTGAAAGGGAGTACAAGGTGAGTCAGAGTCAGATCATGGAAGGGGGAGGGGAGGGGGAAGGAAGGGGGATAGAGATAAGAAGGAGAGTGGTGTAGAACCACAAGAAGATGCCACACCCGAACCTCCAAAGGAACCTGAAAGGGAGTACAAGGTGAGTCTGATTCAGATCATGGAAGAGGGAGGGGGAAGGAAGAGGGGTAGAGACAAGAAGGAGAGTGGTTCAGAGCCACAAGAAGATGCCACACCCGAACCTCCAAAGGAACCTGAAAGGGAGTACAAAGTGAGTCTGAGTCAGATAATGAAAGGCAGTCGTTCCGTTCTGTAAAACGCATAGAGACATGCAATTATGCCTATGTGTTATGCGCTACATACAAAAACGTAATTATAATTATTAATTTCTTCACATCTCCTGAAAACTAACTGACATGTTTCATTTTGTTTAATTTTCTTTTACAGTTTGTTGGATATGACATGGGTAACAACATTATTCAGGCTAATGGAAACACAACCACCCTTTTTCCAAATGATGGGGGCCAGATCCGGTCCGAACACACCCAGTTCATCAATGGTAAGCAACATGAACTTGTGATGATATGTTCCCACTATTAAGTAGTGATATATGGGTAACAGTATAATTCAGGCTAATGGAAATACAACCACCCTATATTCCAAAGTGTAAGAGGGGAGTTTGGGGGGTAGGAGTGGAGTCAGATACACACTGAGCACACACCAAGTTTATCTATGGTAAGTAACATGAATCTTGTTTGGCTTCACTAAACTAAGATATGACATAGGTAACAACATATGTATAGATAATACCACGGAGACAATCTGAGAACTGCTTTATAGGAACTAAATGAAAGCAATTCATGTTTAATATAATTTTGACATACAGTACTTGTACATTTTATGACATACACTGTAGAATTTGAATGCTATGTCCCCATTGTCATCTGATGAGAGTTCAATTTCAATAATGGTTTATCAATGTAATGCAATCATAGCATGGTTTGTACAAAGAATTTTACATGAATAGCAGCGGAAACTGGATCATTCATGTTTACATGGAATGTTGTCATAAACAGGAATTTAAATGATAAAGCATTGATCCGTACAAACTAAAAGAAATTTTAGGGAAATGTAATGCATACCATATAAAGAAGATCAGATATCATCAGAGCAAATATTTGCACCTTTTAATATTATGTTAATCATTTTCCAGGTCCTAAGTTTGTCAAGACATCAGTTCTAAAGGATGGGCACGTGTTTGTGGTGCACATCCTAGATCCACGAGACAAGGAGGAGGTTGAGGGGGAAGCCCCCCAGGAGGGTGGGGGAGAGAGCAACAAAGAGAACGTGACGGAGAAGGCCGATCAGGAGACGCAGGAGAAAGACCAAACAGTTGATAAAGGTGAGAAAAATGTTGTACCCATACTTTGAATTGTGGATATGTATATACATATTAATACAACCATTAGATAAAATGAATATCAATCCTATGGTACAGGAGGGTTCTAACAGATGACAGGAAACGTCAAAATATTGAAAATTTAGCGTTGTGTAAGTTATGATTAATTAATGTGCAGAATATTATTTCTGTGAATCTAAACCACTCAAAAAATGTACAAGCATTTCATCCTTTGTGCAAAATTGTTCATGTTTTATAGTAGTAGAATTGCTAAAGAGAGTTGACCAGTTAAGGGGATATGGTTGATGTATATTACATTTAATAAAATTGATTAATGTAATGTACATCACTTTTGTGTACTTGAAGGTAGTTGTGAGTCCCTCATGGTACTCAGTTATAAGTCTGTTTATGTTGTCTTTGGATCACATAACAAATACTCATTGCTTATCCATGCAAGCAACATGATTGTAAATGTACTTTTAATTAAAGTTTTGCAAAGTCTTCATGCCGAATCTTGTATTTCCTTTATTTTCCTTGATTGACAGATGGAAAGAAGAAGAAGTCCGACTTACCCCTCTCTAGCTTTGGCTCCTTCACTGCTAACCTGAGTGATGGAATGGTTGTATCGTTCAGTAACCATGGTATCGACGGAAAGACTAAGGGAGCAGGTATGAAAACAAAACATGATATGGGTCTTTAACCACACCTTTCATGCTTTTTAAAGGTTATCCATAATCCAGCTAGGCTACTGATAAAAGATAACAAGTTTAAAAGAATTTGTTTACTACAATTGTCAATTATTGTAACCTGTTTGCGAGATGAGGATGAAGGTAGCCTTCCAACTTTTACTCTGGAACACTGTCATTTTTATGCCTCCGTTACGAAGTAGCCGGAGGCATTATGTTTTCGGGTTGTCCGTCCGTCCGTACGTACGTACGTACGTACGTCCGTACGTACGTACGTACGTACGTACGTCCCGTTCTCGTGATCGCGTTATCTGAAGAACCGATTGATGGATTCCTGCCAAACTTTGGTCATGTATGTATCTTACAGAGCCGGTGAACTGATTAGATTTTGGGGTCACGAGGTCAAAGGTCAAAGGTCCCAGGGCTCATTATGTATGCAAAAACAGCTCGTGATCGCGTTATCTGAAGAACCGATTGATGGATTCCTGCCAAACTTTGGTCATGTATGTATCTTACAGAGCCGATGAACTGATTAGATTTTGGGGTCACGAGGTCAAAGGTCAAAGGTCACAGGGCTCATTATGTATGCAAAAATAGCTTGTGATCGCGTTATCTAAAGAACCGATTGATGGATTCCTGCCAAACTTAGGTCATGTATGTTACTTGCAGAGCCGATGAACTGATTAGATTTTGGGGTCATGAGGTCAAGGTCAAAGTTCATGCGGCTCATTATGTATGCAAAAACAGCTTGTGATCGCATTATCATTAGAACAGATTGATGGATTCCTGCCAAACTTAGATCATGTATGTATCTTGCAGAGCCAATGAACTGAGTCGATTCTTGGGTCATGAGGTCATAGGTCAAAGGTCATGGGCTCATTATGTATGCAAAAATAGCTTGTGAACGCATTCTCATTAGAACTGACAGATTGATTACTATTTAACTCTGGACATCTTGCAGAGCCAATGAACTGAGTAGATTTTAGGGTCATGAGGTCAAAGATCAAAGGGTCATATATGTACATGAGAAATTGCTTGTAATCACGATATTCTGAGAACCCATTAATGGATTACAATTGAACTTGAATTTGAAAAATTTCTTCTGTTTTGGTTTGTAAAATTGCTCTATGACGGAGGCATCATTTCGACTGCGCGCAGTTGAAGTTCCATCTAGTTCAAGATAGTGTGCTACCGCAGCTGCAATTAAACCATGTGCGCATATATCGATTTAGACATTCTTAATATTCTGTGCAGAATGGTTTCTGAGTAGTTTCTATTTACTTACCCTCCATGACATTAGTAGGCTTCATCTTTGAATAAATACATTCATGTATGTTACTAGAGATACTGTTTGGCAATTTTTAAATAGAAAACTTCTTAAAACTGTGATTTTATTTTCGTTTAGTTTTAGATCTCAAATTTGTATTTGCCAAAAACTTAGAAGTTGTAAATTTACTTGCCGTAAGACTGTCTTAGAATTCAGTTTGAATTTTATACACTTTCTTACTCGTATACATTTAACTTATTCCTGTTTAGCTGAAACAAAGGAGATTGAGGTGATCATTCCCCCAGCATCGACGCCCACCCCAACCCCAGTAGCCCCCTCACCCAAGGGGAAAAGAGGGGGATCAGGAAAGAAGGGTAAGCAGCAACAACAACAACAACAGCAGCAGCAACAGCAAGCGGAGGCAGAGAAACAGGCACAGCTACTGGCCGAGCAACAACAGAAAGAGGTATGTAATGTGCAGTGTTGACAAGTAGAGATATTGAAAGGAAGAAATGGAGAGAGAGAGAGAGAGAGAGAAAGAGCTAATGAGATAAAGAGAGAGAGGGAAAGATTGGTAGTGTAAAAGAGGCAGACACAATAAGGAAACAGAGAGAGATGGAGACAGACAGAGAGAGAGAGAGAGAGATAGAGACAGGTACATCTACTTGCTTTAATAGCAAGAACAGAAAGAGGTGGGTGGGAGAATAAGCATTGTACAACAAGTTCAGAGACTTACAAATAGAGGAACAAAGACAATAGACAGAGTACAACAGAGGGGAGGAGAAGTGAATTTTTAAGAGGAGAAGAGATGCGAAGGTCCTAATAATATTTGGCAAGATATTAACCTGCACTTGCTACTCTCCACCCAGGTGTTAAATGGGTACCCGGTAGGATGCAACCGTCATTGTTGGTCAAATAGTTTTTGAGCGTCATGTAACGCCTTGCTGGAATGCTCCCCAGGGAGTGGAGATTGTGCACACATTGTGTGCGGGCAAGCTCTGAATCCAATGACCGGGTAATAGTAAAATTGTAAAGCGCTTAGAGACATTTGTATTAAGCGCTATATAAAAATTAAATATTATTATTATTATTAAAAATATACCTCCATTCATTGTATCAAAATACACAACTCTTTGTGTGACTACCACATAGATAATAATTTTTAGGTTTTCAAAGTAATCTTCTTTTCTGAACATTTAATGTGATTAAAATATTATGTCATGAAACCAAGGTTTGAGAGAGAGAGAGAGAGAGAGGGGGGGGGGGATTAGGAGAGAGCCACACACAGATAGCATTAGCAGGGAAAGAGCAAAGTTGAATAATTGTAAATCATGTTTTCTTTGTGTATTATTGTATTTCAGGAAGAGGAGAGACGTAAGAGCGTAGTTGAGGCGGAGGCAGCAGAAGCAGAACCAGAGATCCCTCCCTTCCAGCAGCTCTTTGTCTCCTGCCCAGACGGACTCCATGTATCATATATGCAGGAGCCAACAGGAGGTAGGGAGCCTTGGTTTACAAAGATTATACTTTCAAGACTCACTCGTTGACATTTATTTCTGTGTTCTGTTTATTTCGGCATGAGTTTTTAATAGTTGATATTTGTGCTTCAGAAAATCTGCTTCATTGTGCAAAACTTAACTGGACTTTCGTGAATCCTAATGCAATCCTTGATACACAACATTTGTTCGATATCAAATTTTAAATATTATGCACACCTATCTTGGATACGAAATTCATGTAGCAGCATCATTCTTAGGCACTAGTATAGTCAAATACTGACTACGTTGGAGGAGCCTGTGTCTTTAAATGTTTTAAACAGACATTTTGCACCATATGAATGCTGTGAATCATCATCAGTAATGAAGTAAATCTGGGCCTTGTTTCATAAAAACTTGTTATCAAAAGCTACTGATATCTTGCATTTAATCGGCTCGAGAAAAAATTGTCATAAAAATTACCTGGTAAGCATTTATCATTGCTAACACGTTTTTTAAAACAGCTAGGTCCTGTTCTCGTGCTAATAATAGTTATCAAATAATATAGTTGAAGTTGAAGTTGCTCATGGGTGGGTATATAGAGGGCAGCACACGGATGTACGCACGGGAGTGTAATACCCATTGGCTCAGTGTTATGTAGTGATTGCCAAGTTGCCTACTTCACGAGCGACTATATACCCACGCATGAACATCTTTAACAAATGCATTAAGCAGTTGGGGTTAAGTTTGGCCATTTCCTGTAAACCTTTCACTTTTCACCTTTTCAGAAGATGAGGTTTGTGACCCGAATGTTCCAGGTTGCCTCCTGATCAGGCAGAGTTACCTCACAAAGAACAGCAGTGGGCAACCTTGCGATGCTCCAAGAGAGAATCCTGCCTTACAGGAGATCTCCAGGCTCGTAACAAGCGAGGGCAGTGTTATCAAGATGATGAGAGATGGCAGCACACAGGTATTGATTTCTTTATTTTGTATTTCATGAACAAGTTTTAATATTGATAGAAAATCTCATGGCTTATTTTTTTCAAGCTGTCCCGCCTTTTGGTCTAATGGTTGTAGCTAAGACAACGCAAACAATGTGTACTTGCTAGTGCATGCAGGGTTGCTTGGATAAGGTGTCACTCAAAAGTAGTTTGACTAGGTAGTCAATATATCATTGAAAAACTGACCAAAAGTGAGGGTCCATGCATTGGATATCAAGTCACGATCTTTGCACCAATCACAACTTTGAATCTGCAAGAGCTAAATAACTTTTCGATTTATAAACATTATTGACGATGACCCAATGACAGAATGCAGTTTTTAAATTGCTTTAATGTGATTGATATCTTTTTGGTTGTTGGTAGTCTTCACCAAACTCCTCTGACCACTGATAATAATAATGATATTTCTGCTTATATAGCGCTTAATACATTGGCAAGTCCAAGTTTCTAAGCACTTTACAATTATTACCCCCGGTCATTGGATAATTCTGGCTTGCCCGCACACAATGTATGCACTTTTTCCACTCCCTGGGGAGCATTCCAGCAAGAGCTACTAGGCTCCACTAATCTGTTAACACTTGTGTTTGATGCCTCTATCCTGCAGGTGTTGTTTGCTGACGGTGCTGTAAGCAGCAGCCCAGCGGTACCTTCATCCTCCACCTCTAACCCAATGAGCCCCACCCCTAGAGACCAGTCACCCCAGCGAGGGGGTAGCTCCCTCAGTCAGAGGAGCGAGAGCCCCTCAAAGAGAAGTGAGTCGAACAATGCAATGTTGGCTTTTGGAAGATAGAAAGCATGCATCAGTTGAAGGATTTGTGTTCATTAATTGCTCTTAAAGCCCCACTGTATTATAGAGTGGTGAAGTGAGACGTCATCAAAAATCTAGTTTTAGAATTTCTCAATATTTTCTTCCTTTTCTAAAAGAGCATAAAAAATAATGTCCAAATGTCAAAAACCAGTTAAAAAGGTTAAGTATTGGCTGAGATATGACCATCTGAATACAAAGATGTCGCATAGGAGCTCAGTGTTATATTGCTCTGGCTCATAACATTATGAAATAAGTATATGATTCTGTCAAAAAGCATGACAAAGATAAGACTCATCACAATTTTCAAGCTTTTATTGATAACGGATTTGGACAGTGAAATATTTTTTTAATTCAGTTTTACTGAATGCAAAAGCTAAAATGTGTTACTGTAAAGAATATTCACCACAAATTATAAATAGCATCATATTCCAAATCAGTAATGTTACTGTCAAATATCTCCTTGTGTTTCATCTTTATATCAAGATGTATAAAAACAAAAGCAGAAAAAAGGATATGGTTTGTATGTATTTCAACTTTGTTCGATTAACTCTGTATTTGAAACGGATAATTTGTGTAAGGCCTCTCAGGAAAACAGTTTTAATACTGAGAAAGTCACCCTGGATAAATAATACATATAAATAAATTAATTAATTAATAAATAAGCTCATCTTTACTAACAACCCTCTCCATGAATTGCTTTCTAGGTGCGAAAGGCAAGATCTCAGACTCCCTGGATCAAGAACAGCCTCTCCCAGAGTCCTGCTCCAGCCCGGAGTGGATAACGACCACACCCACCGGTCAGAGGATAGGGACACGCCCAGATGGAACCACCTTTGAGCCCAATGAGTGCCTCCTCTACAGCGCCACAGACCCCGTGTCTGGAGAGGTAATCTTATGGTCATTGCATGCCCTTCTATCAGTATTAAAGGGAGTGTAGCATGACAAGATTATATGTCTTTCCCGTGGCCTGACTCGGGGGCCAATCAGGTATAATACGTGCAACATACCCAAAACCGAAGTGTAAGGAGAACTTTTGTCTGTTTCGCAAACGCTGACCATGTAGAGATTGAGTCGCTGACTACTGTTAATCAAGTCCATTCGCCTACATGTACATGCAGTTGTCCAAAAGAAGAGGTAGATGGCGTTAACCAGTATTTGCCAAGCAACACTCCCTTTAACTTGACTCTAAAAGTTGTGACATGACATGTGCTCTGGCAATAGGGATTTGAGGTTAAATGTCTTTCACTAACCAAATTCATTACCACAACCCTATACCACAACCCTATACCCAACACTATACCTAACCATAACCCAAACCTTATTACAAATCCTAAACCTTGAAGTTAAAGCCAATTATGACCGTAACCCAATGTTGTTGATAAAATAAATCCCAAAGTAATTGTTTCTGGAGCAACATAAAAAATAAATACAAGTTATTCCAGAGTAATGCAGTGTAGGAAGAAAAAAAAATGTGATACAGATAAGATTTTGTTGGTTGTTCATTGGTTTCCTTAAAACTTTTTTCCGCCAGGTTCTAACGACCAGAGAGGATCGAGTCATCACAGTAGAACGTCCAAACAAGATGCGCATTGTTGATCACAATGAGGGGACGCGAATCACTACCTATTACAAGAAGGTCATCTTTAGACAGCAGTGTGATGAAGCAAATGAAACAGGTAATTCTTGAAACTCTTGTAAAAGATCTTGCTCCATGGATAAAGTCTGCTTAAAGCCCCACTGCACTACTTATAGCTACTTGCGCCCTCTATATAGCAAACAATGGCTAATCAGTGCCTGTTGTTCCCCCATGATCCCCTTTTTCTTATGTTAATTGAGAGCTGATTTGATGACATAACCACCTGTCAGTGACCTTGCAGGGAGGTCTAATCCCCCTGGCCAAACTATTTTGAAAGTCTTTGAAACATAATGAAAGTTTCAAGCAAAATGCCTATTGTTTCATGCGTATACATAGCATTTTGACTGGAGACTAATGTTTTATAAAAATACTGTCATTGACATGATGTACATGTACATAGCTCACTCAGATATGCCACAAATTATCGCAGGATGATTCTTTAAATACTGTAGTGCAAGCAAGTTGTTCATGATTATTGCTTTGACCCTTTTCAGGAGAGATTCCTGTATCAGGTATCAGAGATGTGAAACATGTCAAGGTGGAGTGTGTGGGATACGCAACGGTCATCTTCAACTGCGAAGACAGCGTTGCCACAACCATATTCGGTAATGGGTCCGAGATCATTGCCATTCCAGATGGCTCCTATGAGATCCTGCATTGCGAGGGTTCCAGAATGGCTGTTGGCGTTGAGGGAACTGTGCGGTATACGCCCAAGGAGGCTGAGAACGGTGAGCCGAGCTTGATTGGATCATACACCATGCAGCATAATGATGTGGTCGCTGTAGAGACGTGCGACTCGGATGGAAACCATTTCGGGGTGAAGTGGAATGGAGAGGTCTACACGTCACTTGTCCCGAGCGAGGAGCGTAAGGTGTCCCTTGATGGAGAAGGAGAGGAGGAAGAAGCTGAGAAAGTTCTTGGGAAGATGTCTCCTATTCCAAGATTCTTTGTCATCCACCCTGATGGAAGCGGGACAGAGATGCTCCGGCAGCACGACATTGCGCCTTACGTCCACCAGGCTGGGATGGATCCTAACGTGGCCGTCCTCAAAGACCCTATCCCTGATCACCCTGAGATCAATGGTATCACCATCATGCAGCCTCACACCTCCACCGTAAGCCAGAAGTGGCTCAACCGGTTTGACGAACCCAACATAATCCCAAGGAATCTCCGCTCCAGAGGGTTTGACAAGCTTCCTGCCATGGAGGCCAAGACTCCTGGCCCCAAGTTTGGGACCAAGGTTGGAAAGGGTGTGGCCGTCAATAACGTGCCCCGCCCTCAGCAGCGAGGACCGGTCCCTCAGTGTCCCAAGCAGCTTCAGCTGAGGCAGTTTGTGGCCTACCACCCGATGGAGAAGGAGCTGAGAGGCAAGATGAAGGAGGGACTTGAAGCATATGCCAAGGAGATAAAGGAGAAGATGATGGTAGCCAAACATAGGGCCATCAAGGACCCTCGCTCTCAGCAGGAGAGGGTCAAATCAGGAGATCTTCTGGCTCACATACTCGCACAGGTGAGTGTCTCGTCAATGTTGAAGCAGAAACATTTGGGTGCAAGAAACCTGCAAATAACACAAATGTGGTCCTAGTTTTTAAATTTTTCTCCTGCAGAATAAGTTAATTCTAACTCTAATATTTGTGCTTGTTGGAAAAACATGAATTGTCACAAACTTGTCATTAGCAATTAGTTAAAGGATATAGTCAAATTTTCTGGTTTTGCAGTATTCATTATACTCTCCAGAACAACAGAATTAGATGTATGATGATTTTCATGAAGCTTTTAAACCTGGACTATATAATGGCAATGTCCCTCAACCTGGAGTATGAATTTCAAAACAGAAGAAGTGGAGCAATTTAATGACAAAGCTTGAAAAGTGAAAAAGATTTATAACCAATGGTCATACATTTTCTGGTCTGGTTTTTCTTTCCATGCCTCTACATTTTCTTGAATGAAAGACATTCTTTGTATTTTAACATGATTGTTTATAACTTGTCAAAATAAAAAATATATTGAAGACAATAGGTTCGTTCGCATCGCCTTAGATTAAGATTAATGTTAAGTTCCTAAATTAAATTAAATTAAATTAAATCAAGTTCTTCCATCGCACGATCGCTGCAAAGGTCGTCTCATTTACAAGATCAAGATCAAGACAATACTTGGGTAGATTCATTATTATTTCTTTTCTCATTATGACAGCTTGAAGATGACGTTATCAAGGAGAGTGATGGCACCCAGGCCACCTCCACTGAAGCACCTCCTCATCCTAGCCAGGGCCAAACCAGCACCAAGCCTGTAAGACCCCTCAATGTGCAGGCAGAGGATAACGCAATGAACCTCTACGAGACGTCTACCGCACCCCCTCCTCAACCCGCTCCTCCGAGGCCAAAACCAAAGTACACGGATGCAGACTGGGAGAGGGTCAGGTAGGATCAACTTCTGACATTCTTTTTCTCTTCTTTTCATGTTCCCTTTGGATTATATAAACTATGAATACTTTTTATGCCTCCGTTACAAAGTAGCCGGAGGCATTATGTTTTCGGGTTGTCCGTCCGTCCGTACGTACGTACGTACGTACGTCCGTACGTCCCGTTCTCGTGATCGCGTTATCTGAAGAACTGATTGATGGATTCCTGCCAAACTTTAGTCATGTATGTATCTTACAGAGCCGATGAACTGATTAGATTTTGGGGTCACGAGGTCAAAGGTCAAAGGTCACAAGGCTCATTATGTATGCAAAAACAGCTCGTGATCGCGTTATCTGAAGAACCGATTGATGGATTCCTGCCAAACTTTGGTCATGTATGTATCTTACAGAGCCGATGAACTGATAAGATTTTGGGGTCACGAGGTCAAAGGTCACAGGGCTCATTATGTATGCAAAAATAGCTTGTGATCGCATTATCATTAGAACAGATAGATGGATTCCTGCCAAACTTAGGTCATGTATGTTACTTGCAGAGCCAATGAACTGAATAGATTTTGGGGTCATGAGGTCAAGGTCAAAGGTCATGCGGCTCATTATGTATGCAAAAACAGCTTGTGATCGCATTATCATTAGAACAGATTGATGGATTCCTGCCAAACTTAGATCATGTATGTATCTTGCAGAGCCAATGAACTGAGTCGATTCTTGGGTCATGAGGTCACAGGTCAAAGGTCATGGGCTCATTATGTATGCAAAAATAGCTTGTGAACGCATTCTCATTAGAACTGACAGATGGATTACTATTTAACTCTGGACATCTCGCAGAGCCAATGAACTGAGTAGATTTTAGGGTCATGAGGTCAAAGATCAAAGGGTCTTATATGTACATGAGAAATTGCTTGTAATCACGATATTCTGAGAACCTGTTAATGGATTACAATTGAACTTGAATTTGAAAAATTTCTTCTGTTTTGGTTTGTAAAATTGCTCTATGACGGAGGCATCATTTCGACTGCGCGCAGTTGAAGTTCCATCTAGTTTATTAAGATTACATTCTGGGGTTTCTTTAATGCGCAATTGAAATTCACGTACATAAGAGCTGGCATATGGTCTAATGGATAAGTCTCGGCACTGTAAACCACAATACAAGGTATTGGTTCAAATCCTTGTCACCACACCAACTTTCTTTGGCAAGACATTAATCTACATTTGCCACTCTCCACCCAGGTGTAGTGACCACCTGTATAGAAAGACTACCTGGCTATGAAGACCACATGTTTCATGTCCCCCTTGAATATTGTTTCTCATTGAAACCTGTATTAAATGAACCCGAACTTACAGACCACCTGCCTGTAAAGACCACTCTTCATGTTTCCCTTGAGCGGTCTCTATATGACTGTAATACATTTTATTTTAAATACCTTAATCTTAAAGCCCCACTGCACTTGTTTGGCCAGGAGGGATTAGAACTCCCTGCATGGTCACTGACAGGTGGTTTTCTCATCAAATCAGCTCTGAATTAACATACAAAAAAGGGGACCATGGGGGACTAATGGTCATCGATTAGACATTGTTTGCTATATATAGAGGGCGCAAGTAGCTATAAGTAGTGCAGTGGGCTTTTAAAACTCATTGCACTTATCGATAACTTTATTTTCCCGTGCAGGAGAGAGCATGAGGAAGAGAAGGCATGTCGCGGTGCCCTGCTCACCCGGACGGTACCCCCTTACTTTGAGAGTGACTGGGGCAAGGCATTCAAGAGAGCAGAGGAAGCCGTGGCTAACGGTGAGCCTGCCCCAGACATGGAGGCCCTTACCAAAGACTTGCCTGCCACTCGCCCTGGTGTCAGCACAGCAATGAGCCTGCCAAGTACCCCTGCGGACTCTCCTGCTGCTCCCGCTGCTCAGCCAGGTCAGTTTTAGTCTAGATGCCAAAGTTCTCTGAGCTTCTTGAGCATAAGCACAATAAATGCCTGTTGTAATGCCTACTAGGTCTGATAGGTTTCAAGATGATCGCACAGTGATTCATAGATTGTTGTACCTCACCATTTTATTGTTACCATTTCTGTAAAGTCACATGGATTAAAAAAGAAGACCTTCGGGTTATAGTTATTAAGTTAATCTTTTCTTTTCCCGGCATCCATGTGATTCTTTTCCAAATGTACTTTTGTTTTGTATTCAATAATTTATTTGTTTTTGCTGAATAAATAATAATGATATTAATACAAAATGATGGGTCCTGTAACATGTCTTGAACAATTGTATGTCTCCTTAACACTATTTAGCCCGGGCTATTTTGAAACTGCATAGCCCGCGGGGGGGGGGGCTTCTAAGGCCCCCCCCCCCCCTATGATCTCGGCTGTGAAACGCCCGATCGCCCCGGAAATTTGCATACATGTCAAGTGAAGTGTATAGAATACTATGGTAATTTCAATTTTTTGAAAAATTTACTCATTTGCATATTTATGGTAATTTATGCAAATAAGGTCATCAAATTCACATTTTTGCCCATAAATCAGACATTATTCATATTTAAGCATTTTTTTTCACTACATATATTTGTTAGACCATTTGGAATAATAATACAACACAAAAAAAATGAAAAAACAGGGTTATTCCTTATGTTATCTATTGTTTTGATAATTTCTTATGTATTTCTTTGTTTTTTTAACTTATGTATTTTATTGTTTTTGTTTTATTTCATTTCCAACTATAATTCAACTATTTTGACCCCAAAATAATTACCTAAACTATAAACAAGACCAAATAACCAATGTTTTATCTCTTTATTTGAAAAATGAGATTTCCATATGTTTTGTACACAAATCACAAAAATGAGCGATTTTCGGGCTGACATGCAAAGACAAAACGACACGTGACTTTGTAATGGTAGGTCCGATTTTCGAAAAATTTCTTTCAAAAGATGCGCAAGACTCGAAAGAAAAAAGTCACAAAATTTCAGTGCAAGATTTTCTTGCGTTAAAAAATTATCACGAAAAATGTCGAGGGGGGGGGGGGGCTTCTCAAGCCCCCCCCCCCCCCCCCCCCCCCCCCCCCGGGCTAAATAGGGTTAAGTTAAGTGAACCTAAATCAGATTGATGATACGGAAAGATACAATCCATAGTAGATGTACTATCAATATTACATGTACATGTCAAGGGTTCAGTGACACAAAAACGTAACTCCATATTTTGCCAAAATGACTATTTGATATCAAAATGTTCAGAAAAATGTGGACTTTCCAGGAAACACAAAGACTTAACTTCACCCAGCACCCCCATTGAAGTCAATGGCTAGTGAAACATAGACTTAACCCCCTAAAGGCCCAAGTGCTCAGTGACACATTAACCACCTTTTCTCAAAGGTATCTATTTGATATCAAAATGTTCAGAAAAATGTGGACTTTCCAGGAAACACAAAGACTTAACTTCACCCAGCACCCCCATTGAAGTCAATGGCTAGTGAAACATAGACTTAACCCCCTAAAGGCCCAAGTGCTCAGTGACACATTAACCACCTTTTCTCAAAATGGCCAAAATGGCCAAAATGGCCAAAATGGAGTGAGGTCTTTGTGTCACTGACCCCTCATTGTAGCAGGAATTTAGATTTTTACAATTCATTGTAATTTTTTTTTAATGTTACAGGGCTTAAATTCAAACAAAAAGTATAATGTTGATCTTCCTGTATTTTTGTCTGTCTATAGGGGGTAGCAGCTCTGCCCAGCCAAGCGATATCTCTGAGAGTATATCCCCCATGAAGGCTGCTACCGCAGGGGGGTCAAACCAGGCCATCACATATGGGATGCAATCCTCTACTCCTTCAGCTCAGCAAGGTAAAAATAATGACAGGATTTTGAAGGAAATGGAATTTTAATTTCTTTTATGGAAGAAAAATTTGTTGATATTGCAGATTTCTCCTTTACTGCCCCCCCCCCCCCCCCCCCAGTGTTGGAACAGAATCCCTTCCTCATCTGAAATAATCAGCAACTGTTTGAACAATTCAGCCTGAGTTTGAAAATGTACATGTACTAGCTGTAACTTTTCTAAAATCATATGCAGCTTTTGAGCTTCCCTTATAAGTATTGTTTAGAAATGTTAATTTAGTTTATTCATGTATCTTACCAATTTGGAGAAAACACAAAAAGAAATTATTCCATTTGCTTTTTGTATTTTATGAGAATGTGGCATTTTCTGTTCATAACAGGCAGGATGAACGGCTGAGACAAATTTCTTGTAGGTCGCGCCCTGTTATTTATCACATATTCGATTTAGAGATATTTGCGACAGTGGGAGTCACTACTGATTGGTCAGTCATATCATGCATGGAGCTCCTAATAGTACTCCCTCCCATGGAGATTGTACGTGGGAGGGAACTATTTAGAGCTCATTGATTTATCCTATGACCCGCATGTCACAACTACATACTTAGGCATCTCTTTCAATAGGCTATGTTTAATCAATATTATTATTAATATTATTAATTATTTGGCGTCACCTGTGCCTGGGTAGCCTATAATCTAGGCGGAGTGCCGAGCTTTTTTCTTTGCTGCTAGACTAACCTTAAGCAGAACGTCTGATACGGCGAGACTACGAACCGTGAGCCGTGCACCGCCTATAACCACTGGTCTAGCTTTAGTCGTTGTTTTTTTTATTATCGACCATGAATCCGTGGCAGTTTTTCGTACGAAAACTGCCACGGATTCAACGTCGATAATAAAAAAAAAACGACTAAAGCTAGACCAGTGGTTATAGGCGGTGAGCCGCTTCGCGACTCACGGTTCGTAGTCTCGCCGTATCAGACGTTCTGCTTAGGGTTAGTCTAGCAGCAAAGACAAAAGCTTGGCACTCCGCCTAGATTATAGGCTAGTGCCTGGGAGGCGAAAAGGAAACTGAATCTCTGGTCTCTCCTCCCGGTATAACTAATTAGGGATGTGAAGGTAAACTACTACACCAGGGTTTCCTCCTGCTCTTCTATGAATAGTGCAGTGGGTTCTTAACGTGCAAAGGTGTTGACGTGCATGTCCTCTACACTGGGCCTACATGTAACGTCCTATCCTATGTTGATTGTCTCCCGCTTCGATCCACTTGCCTATATAGGTCTGGTTGCAGCTAGCCCCTCTGACACACGACCCAACAACCCCACCCCGGGGCACGCTACCGGCCAGGGTACACCCACTGCTCTTAGACCAACCAACCCCACCCCAGCCCATGCTTCTCACCCTCAAGGCACTGGAAGACCAGGTAATTAAGACATCTTCAATCAATCACGGCCTCTTCTATTTTCTACAGTTCAATTTTATGTTATTCTAACAATTTGTTTACTTTACTTACGTTTATTTTTGTTTCATCATTTTTACTTGATGAATTAAAGTTGATTGAATGTAAGGGAGGATGATCCTCATTTGGAAAAACAATTATGTTGCGGTATTAATACTTTTGTTTTTGTTAATTTAACAATGAGATTTTTACAAGTGCATAAAGACCAAGAAAGACATAGATTTGGGGGGATTTTTGTTGTTTTAGTGTTCAAAAGCATGCTATGGAATTGTTTGGCTTCATAGAAAATAATTACATTTTTCTTAAAACGCCTTGTGCAAAGATGGTCACTGTGAAAAAAGTTTTTTTTGTTGAATTTTTAGGCTACATGAACATTTCTGCTTTTCCTGTTTGATATGCTTTCCGAAAATTGCAAGCCTGAGTTTGTGCATGGTTTTTATAGACTTAGAAACAATTTCCTTTTTTACAGATTTCTGGAATTTGTTTGACTTGATTTTAATGGCAATTTTGCCTCATTCGCTCACTAATAAAAGTATTAATTGTGTTATCGTTGTTGTGTTTTGCATTGTTTTGTCTTGTTTTATCTAACCCCCGGCAGTAAACCCAACCCCGCAGAGTGCGAGTGAGCACATCCTACCCAGTGAGACCCCCTCCAGCTATGCTTCATTCCCTGCCCACCCCTCCACCATCCCTGAAATGGCGGAGGAGGGGCCCCTTACCAACCGGTCTGCTATGACAGGTGAGTGCGTGGTAGAAACGATGATGATCATAGAAATCATTATGATGATGATGATGTTGATTGTAAAATGTGGTTACTATTGCATGCTCTGTATAACCTGTATCAAGTTTATTTGTCTTCCAGAAATCACATGAAACAAAATAAAATAGAGTATAATCATAACACTGCAATGTAGAATAAAGAAAGACAAGGATACTTTGGTTGAAGCACAGCTTGTTAAGTTAAGGCCCCCGGCTCATATGATGTGACAATACAATATACATGTATGAGCGGATAGAATGAGAACAAATGTCCAGAGTGCTATTATATGTCAGTGAGGCTTCTAGGTCGAGGTCGAAGTTTCTCAAGATAAATCAGCAATGTCCGGGTGAATGTACAGGTATGTTGTGATAAATGATTTTTCATTTTTTAGCATTCCCCTAAGAGTTATTCAGCTTTACTTTGGCATAACATGATAACGTTTTAATAGCGCCCATCTTCATTTACACTTTCTCCTCCCTTCTCATGCACCTTTGTCCTGCATCCCATCATCTTATCCGTTCATCCTCTCCATTCCTCTTTACGCGTCTTAAAAAATTGAGTCTGCTCTTTCTTACGTCTCTCTTCTCTCTAATCTCTGCACTTTGTCATTCCTCCTGCATTCCTGCAATCCGATCTAGTTACTCCTTTCACTGCATGAGCTCAGACACCTCATCCCAGCAAGATCCATCTTTCTCATGGTCAGCGTCAAACTTTTTCACGCATATACATGTATACAGAGATGCCAGTTATGATTGATCAGAGGGCCTGAAAATCACCTAGATTTAGCCTTTTAGTACACAAAAAAGCCAAAACTATGGCCTGAAAATATATCGACAGGGCCTGAATTCAGGCTTTTGCCTGAAAACTGGCATCCTTGATATACAATTAAGCTAGAAAATTCACATTCACCCTCTTCTGTTTTTTTATTTTCAACAAATCAGGAAGTATCTCTCCCGAGATGAAGACGGTCTTCCAGACCCGGATTAACGATGTCCCGATGGAGTCTCGTCCCAACGTCATCCCCTCTGCTGGTAGTGATATCGTCCTCACCCGTAGCCTGCTGCTGGATGTCAACGGCGAACCAAGGCAAGACGCTGTCAGACTGCCTGCAGCCATTTTGGGGCAGAAGCCAGGAGCATTGCCTAATAACAGGGTAAGGGCGAGATAGGAACCACGTCATGCTCATTTTCTTGTACCTACCTTGTACCTCATAGTTTCAACTTGAAGCAGAACTGAAGAGATATTGTTAGGTTTATGTGCTTCTAAGTGTTTCTCTGAAGGTTTTTGTGAAGATAAAAAAAGAATGCCTGATTTGGGGGAGAAAAAAGACAGCTGTAGATACATGTATCTCTAAATGATCAATACTATTTTTTGAAACAAAATTATGATATTTTTGTAAGAATGACCTCCCCTCTCTCCCCCCCCCCCCCCAAGTTTAAAAAAAAACGTATACACATGCAATCTATTTGCACAAACTAAATCAGTTCTATAGAATCAATTACATGTACCACAGCCTCTAAGAAATAGCATCTGGAAACTCATTCAAGTCCTCTCTTAAAATTCACAGGTTCAAAACCTCTTTTGAATAATTCAATATTTCTGCATTTCATCTTTGTCATTCAAGTTATTTTTTCGATGTTTTCTTAATTGTATTGTTCTTGTGCTTTGTATTGCACTTTACATCTAATTATAGTTTACTTTTTCATGTATAGTCTCATACATGTATACCTTGAACATTTATGCCAAATGGATATGGCGATTTAAAAATAGTCATTATCATTATTATTATTATTGTATGATCCTCATGCACAACAGTTTGATGAGCTAGAGGATTCAGTCCGTCGTAAGATCTTTACGTCCTCCATCGCTGGAGCGCAGGCCAAAGGTATGGCTGACCTATCACGCATGAGAGGTTTTGAGCTGGTGCCGGGAGAGGTCAACTTTGGCACTCTGCGAGAGGGCTGCACCTACGCCTATCAGGTCAACCTGAAGAACGTCGGGGTGGACAGCTGTCGGTACAAGGTCCGGCAACCTCCTCCAGGGACAGGACTACAGGTGGTCTACACTCCAGGACCGGTAAGTAACATTCAGGACCAGGAACCCCTTTCATAGCTCAGTTTTTATATTCAGGGAAAACCTGTCTATGAAGGCCTTTAAAGTTGGTGTAGCATGACGCAAAATGCAGTAAAACTAACGTACTATTGAAAGTTGAGGGATATGTATGTAACCTTTCATTGAGACAAACAGCATAGTCATTGGTGTAGTACTAGTACCATGCATTACTGTTAAAGTCATTTTAGCCCCATGAAGTTAACTATGAATTTCTCATGGCAGTGCATCTTAGTGTTTACCATGTCCCTGCCATCGTTTCCCTCTGTAGGTGGCAGCAGGCATGAATTAAGGCCGGCCAAATAAGAGCCAGTGTCATCTAACAAATTTCCAATATTGGACAATAAATTGAAATTGAAATTGAAATTGAATGCCATTATAGCTGCCTTAGTGGAAGGAAAGAGTGATAAAGTGATGTGATTTTTTGAAATATGTTGAATTGAATTGAATTGAATTACCATTGTTTTGATCTGTAGGTTGCAGCAGGTATGAAGGCCAAGCTGGAGCTAGTCCTCTATGCCATAGCTGTAGGAGTGGAAGGAGAAAGCGGGCGCGGTTCCATTGACCATCACATTGAGATCACCACGGAAACAGAACTCATGTACCTTCCTGTCTCAGCTGATATCCTTTTCAAAGCACGTCTCTTATAGTTGATCTACTTCTACCAAAGAATTGTTTGGAAAATAAAGAATAGCTAGGAGCTCAACTATGAACTTTATACACAAATATCTATTAGAGCAGTTGGTTTTTAGGAGTGTTGATTCTGTGAAGCAATTCCAAACTATTTGAGATGTGAATTTGTTTGAGTTGGCAACTGTTTGAGCACATGTATTTCAGATTTCTTCAATGTCTGCTCTTTCATAGTTCTTGTGTGATAGAAGCACTTTTATTACAGCCTGGCTTTCAAATGATTGTAGGATGATTATTCTAATGGGTGTATATATAATTTATATTATTTAGTCATGAACAACATTCGTGGTCTTATGAAACAATTTTGAATCATAATTTGCTAAACTCTTAAGGCAAGTATTGGTAGTCTGAGCAATAAGCAAAGAGAAAGGTGAGAAAGGAGCATTGATCAATACAATTGGTACCTTTTCTTGCACTTACAACATGTATCTATCATGCTGAACATTACACAGATTGATGTTGGGGGAGGGGGTAAGATTAAATTATTTTATTCTGTTGAGAGGAAGCCTGCATGTAAATGTTGTAATCCTTGACTGCATGGCACATATCTTGACAGCGGCTGAGTATGATGACAGGACCCATGTTGGTAGGCAGCCCAAGGTGTCACCTGGCATCCGACTGATCGCTACAAGACCGCCCTCTAGAGAGGGAATCATCAGACCAAGGAAAGACATACCACAACGTGGGTATTATTCTTCTTTTTAGTTTTTTTTATTGTACCTTTTAAAACACTTAAAAAAAACTCTTTTTAATGGATTAGATATTTAACCGGTCATTTAGAAACTGAGAGGGGATCTACTAGTTTGGAAGTCTTGTTCAATTTATATTCTGCATTTCTTAGTTGAACATGTTTTTCATCAAAAGAAAAGAAGGCATGTTTCATATATTTTACTGAAAGTTGTTTTTGTCCAATACAGACCCTGATCCTCATCTGCCAATCTACAGTGTATAGTACATGTTAATTATTTGTATGTAAATCAATTCAGTTCAATTCCATGTAACGGGGTACCTGCTGGAAAAATAACTGAAAGAGATGATCTTCAATATCTCAGTGCCTTACAGCAGCTTGGCTAAAGCCAGGATGAAAACACATCATTGATGGTGCCCAAGTACCGGTACCAATTTAGATGTTTATGTGCACCTTATAACTATAGTTATCAGCATACATTCATAAAGGTTTTCTTTTTCTTTTCTCTTTTTTCTTTTGTATAGAATCCCAAGAGAATCTGGACATCTAGCTTCCTAGATGATTCACAAGATGATTCACAACATTCACGTGTCTAAAGCAGAGATTGGATGTCAAGATTATCATCCTCATCATCTTTGACCCACTTGTAGAAATGAAAACAGACAAAGGATAAGAAAAATAGGTCCAGTTAGACTTTAGAGGATACTTTAGAGTCTACTTGATATTTTGAGATTTCATCAGTTGAAACAGTTACTTCTAGACATGTCATCCGATCTGTAGAGAATGTGCATTTTTTTAAAGTCCTTTTTAGCTTCAGACGATACTAGCAGTTTAGTACTACATCCTGGGTTAACTGAAAACAGTGATGTTTTATAGGAAATGACCTGTAGGTTATTACAAACCTTTTGGGTAGGCCCTTTCAAACTTACGTGTAGTATCGTGAATGCTTTAACAGCTTGATGTAAATTGATGTACATGTACCAACTGATGTGCTTTAGATTATATGGAAATATGAAGATTTGATAATTGAGAAAAGTTATTAATGTGATTCTTACATTATGAAGTGACTGGCATAATTTTAACCACTGCTTAGAAGCAAAGTCACATTCTTCAACATTTGAAATAAAAAAGGATTGAAGAAAAATATGTCCCTGGTCCATATTTATATATATATATATTTATTCTCACAAGTTTGAAAAAGGTTATGAATGTGTGATTAAGGACTACATTATTGCAGATGAAGAAGACTTGCAACATTTAAGAATACTCGGGATCCTTGAGAATATTTCTCAAACATGATTTGTGACTTGGCATTGAAACTTGTGTTCTCTTTGTGAGTGGGAATCATACTGTATGTATATATTAAACTATTCAAATGCTACAGTGAATTTTGTAGTGTACTTCTATTTTCCGTCCCTTTTTGCAATAATTCCTTGCATTTCTGCTTCTATTGTATAAAACTGTATTCCTGCTTCTATTGTATAAAACTGTATTCCATATGACATTGATTCCATCCTTTTATATATTCCTTCTTTAAAGACAAAGAATTTATATTGATTTCAAAGTGTATAATATAACCTATCTTGTATAATATTTTATTTTGAAAGTGGAGATGTGCTTAAATGTATTTTGTAAAGAAAGATTTGATTCAAGTTATCGACCTTGAGTTTTTGTATGAAATGACTGTAAATAAAGTACATTTGGTACATGCATTGAACTATATGAAAATTATCTCGCATCGGTATTTTAAAGATGAATGTTGTGAGTGAAGTGATTTGTTTAATGAGATGGAAATGGAGGAATGTTTCGAATGAGATAAAGGATATCTGTAAAATGAGGTGTTAAATAATAACGCGATCATGAGAACGGGATGTACGAATGTTAGTAAACCTGTCTAGTTTGTGCATTTGAGCTGATTTGGGTTTGTATGACAAAGTTGCTTTTGATCTAACAAAATACAATATGGGGCCAGTCACCACGAAATGAGTCCAGTGTCGCATTAGGCTCAATCGTAGTAATAGCGATGTATAGTGTGTATGTACTGAAAATTGACCCACCTACCACATTTAAGATTTTTCCAAAAATCGACTTATTAATGTCTTGTAGTTTATGTCCCCAGAGCTTAGGTCACGAAAATATCTCCTTCTAACATTTTTGGCAAATAATATAGGCTATGTTACGCATCATTAACTTTACACCTAATTATCTAAAAACTGGGTAATCCCTTTGTTTATAAAGTCCAATTAGGTTTTTGTTCATATTTCTGGATATATTTTATCAATTTTAATGTGTGACCCCTTAATTTAAAGCTTACTTCATGTAGATTCATATAATACTTAAACACAGGAATAAAAATTTTGACCAACTGGACTCATTTCGTGGTGACAGGCCCCATATATACAGGTGTAGGTAACATAATAAAGACAACTGAAGAAACTTAAAATTTAACAACAATACCATGATCATATTTATTGCTATACACAATATATTTTCACCAGCAATATTCTTCCTAGTATACA
This sequence comes from Strongylocentrotus droebachiensis, assembly GCA_035222895.1. NCBI lineage: Eukaryota > Metazoa > Echinodermata > Echinoidea > Camarodonta > Strongylocentrotidae > Strongylocentrotus > Strongylocentrotus droebachiensis. The sequence continues at coordinate 44,615 of JAVYIG010006276.1, read as the reverse complement.
ATTCAATAATCAAAATAATTCCATCCAAAAATACAGTTTTCATAAGACATTTACCAGGCAAAATCAAAGGTGGTTCAGAAATAAACAAAATTAATTTCATGTCATTTGTGCTCAACACTTAATGGCCAGGTAATAAACAGATCAGAATTTGCAATAATCGTCTCCTAAATCCCCTCATTTTCAGAAGAAAAAAAAGAAGGTATATCGTACTCCATTCTATAACTGAATTTACATGCATGCATATTGACTATAAAACAGTCACAAAAAATGGCGGACAAGACATAAACAATGTGTGTTCTCAAATTTGTTGCGTTGTGACCGCTTTGTGACCGAAGAACATGTAAATGGCAAGGATGACAACATATTTGAATATTTGGCAACCACTTTTTTTTTCTGACATTGTACACCAAAAGGTACTGCATAAATACACATGCATATGGTACTATTACAAACTTTGGTATATTATAATGATAATCCAGTGGACTTTTACACATATGCTAGTAATATGCAATGACATACTGGCCAGGTTTTTTCAGTTCACTTTCCCCAAGTATTGCTGGGTTAGGGAAAACATCAATACATGTACTACATTTTGAGCTATAAGAAGAGCTAAAATACATTCAAAGTCATTACAATTCATTACACATGTAGCAGGAATAATATTCTGACACTAACATATAACTATGAACTTTCACATCACTGCAAATCCAAAAATGACCCTACATTTAAAAAAGATAAAAATAATAATAATAATTTGCTAAACATGGTAGGAAAGTAACCCAATTGATATCCTATAAATATCAGTGAGTCAGAAAAATAAAATGATAAATCTCATCACAATTATCTTCAACCTCTTTGCTTCTAAAAGCCTATAAATGTATTTCAATATAACCTAACATAAATCAGCCAATAAAATCACATCTTTTTGGTCTTCTACCTAATCAATTGAACAAACAATAAAGTCATAATTAATAACCACATAAAATCCTCCGATCATCACAGGTAATATCATGTACTCTTTAAACTGGACTTGATAATCCTGTAATTAACATAGAAACATATCAGACAACATGATTTTCCAGGTTTTTCCATGACCGTGGGAACCTTTTTCAAGGTTTCTCAATAATTATTTGAATATACATCAATACCTGTATAAACAGTGTTGACCGATAGGACCCTTGTTTTGTGCAGATACAAGTCCAATATCTTGAAGAAACATTCGATCACCTTTGAGGTGGAACATATTCCCAAACTCTCTGATTGCTTTGGTAGACTAATGCAACAAGTAGTGGACTGCCACAATTGATTTTTGTCACATGTATATAATCACATGGCACATCATTATTGTTCTCCAGACAAAGAGGCAGTATAGGGTTCCAATAGGCAGCACACCAAAGAGTTAGTAATTTCCACACACATCACTCAAAAGAAATGTACAGGCAGAATATTCATAAAATATGTCAACAAAGAAAACTGTTGATCAAGTGATACAAGTAGTTCATATTACAGTCTAATCTAAACAACTCACTCAAATTACATACTGCATCAAAGCTATGATACGATAATCGTTACTTGAGAATAGATCTTGAAATTGTTACACAAGTACATGCAAGATAAGTGAAATAGGAGGATAAAATCACTTTATAAATGTTATTATGAATCACATTTAAATGATACATGATACCACACAATTAAAACCAAAATAAAGATGAAAAAGAGCATTTTCAACCGACAAATAGAGTTCAAGGTAAATGAAGACAATTTCAGAAAATTGGCTTTCTTGCCAGTTGTATTTCACTTCAACCATTTCAGCATCATTGAACTTAACACTTTTAAGAGTGATTGTTATCACTTTTGGTATTACAAGGTAGATCACTTACTTCTCTCATAAAATAATCCTAATGCATATCAATTACTGTCACTATTCTTTGTAAACAATGCGTCAATGGTCACGATTAATACATCGTTGTGATATTACTTCAAAAAACATTTTCAAATATGTCGTTTACTGAATTTGAAAGGGTCACAAACTTGACTTAATAATAGTACACATCTGTGTACATTGTTCTACAGAAATTATTTTAAGAATACATGTAAAATCGTTCAAAAAATGAGATAAAGAGGAATGAATAGAGTTAAAAACAGAAAAAACCAAGCATGAATTATCTAAAATAAGGAAAGATAATGAAAAGTAAAAGACTGGACTATGACTATCAACACTTACATGTAAAACAGATGTAGAAAATAAAACGAATGCTAATCATACAGGAAGAAATGTATCCCCGGTCAAAGTTATGTAGCAAAATATGGACATGTCACCACAAAGTACAAACATTTAAATTCATCACTCTTTAGCATTTCTATGTGCAATTTCTCGGCTTTACCTTGTACGAAAACAATCCTTTAGCCTAGAAGTCAGTCTATATCACAGTTGTTCAAAAAGTGATTGTGCCATCAATCATATTTCCTTCTGTTTTTAATTTCATTTTTATAATATTTACTAACACTGCAAACAACGACTGGGTAGGATTTCAAAATGACATGTCACAAATTACATCTCACAAGATGGCAAAAATACTTGTTAGTTACGGTGGGATAAAAGGAAACAAAAGGAAAAGGAAACTCATATTTCTACTCTAAAAGTGGAACATGAAATGATGACAGGTATAACAAAAAAAATGTCATAAATTGCACTGGATAATATTTCAGCGCATATACATGTAAGATCAATGATGCAATGAACATTGCTGTTTATATACTGTCATGTATTAACCCTTACTGTACTGGGCTATTTTGAGCACCCACTGACTGGGGGGGGGGGGGGGGGCCTGGGAGGCCCCCCCCCCCCCCCCCCTATGATCTCGGCCGTCGATTGTCCGAGGAACACAAAAATTTGCATGTTTGTAGATATTTACGTAAGGAACAAGATGGTATAATTATTTTTTTCCGAATATGCAATTTTTTTTTGTTAGCCTAATTAATTATGCAAAATGCGCTAATTTTATGCATGTCACAGAAAACGTGTCAAACTCCACTTTTTGAATGTTGAAACTCATTATTCATATGAAACTTCTTTTCTAACACAAAAAAAATATTTTAATGTAATTAATATTGATAATTTATGCAAATTTTGATGCAATTTTTTTGATGACATGCGCATACCAATTGTTATGTAACGCCTAACAGGTATATCCGATTTCGACGAAAATGGTATCAAAATGTGTGTAAGACTTGAGGGAAAAAAGTCATGAAACGACTATTCAAAATTCCAAGCGGTTGCGGCGCAATCTCCAAAAATGTCGAGGGGGGGGGGGGGCTCCCAGGCCCCCCCCCCCCCCCCCCAGTACAGTAAGGGTTAAACATCAACAATTTAACTAAAATAAACATGAGGATTATTCAATGTTTCAAGCTACACCATTGCTGTTTATACATGTATACTGTCCTGTAAACATCAACAATTTAACTAAAATAAACATGAGGACTATTCAATGTATGAAGTGATGATACTGTGATGCTTTAGGACCATGAGTTCAAACAGGCTGACCACCCCTCTTTCCTAATGGATCAGATCAGTCTGAAGTCATCCATTAAGTATAAAGGCTTGCAGATACTGGGTTGTAATACCCACTGAATCAATATTCGAGGCTTTCGAACCAGAGAAAAAGAAAGTGCCATCTAATCATCACTGATGAATAACTCGAAAAACAGTATAGCCAGGTGGCAATAATGTTTTCAGATTGGACAGCCTTATAAACCCTACAACAACAACAACAACAACAAAAAGTTGTAACTTATGTAAAGCCATCAGCAACTGGAGGGTTTAGGTCATGACATTTGTGTTGGTACCACTAATTCAAAACCCCCTTTTCAGCACTAATCTTTCTCGAGCCATAAACATACAGTGTATATTTTTGAGCAGCTTTTTGAGGACTCAAAGACCATCTGGTTTGTCCTGTATATGTATCTATGAATGTATAATAAACAGGTTAGAAGGTAATAAAGAAAGAGATAAGTAACAAGTACATATAAACCTAAAACACAATGGACATATTCAATCTCCTATCCAATCTGGAAATTTGTAAAGCACCAATATCTAGCTGCCCAACAGGGTCTCTGATATACATGTAAGATTGGATAGAGATGTACATGTATGTACCACTCTTTAGATGATGCTTATCTGCTAATTCCAATGCTAGTGGTTGTTTAGGCCATGGCTTCGATGATAGGGGTATAGAGCTTATCCTTGCTGCTGGATAGTTTGTTTCCGGGAGTGTGGACTATCCCTCCTGGTCCAGCTAGACTAGTGCATCCCATCAGGTCCAGGTCTATCTGCCTAGCTGCCTGGCGACCTTCGTTGATGGCATGCACAACCAGGGACTGGCCCCGTCGACAATCTGAGAAAAAGACAAGGAAGTTATGATTACTTGACAGCCACGATTGACAGTTGCAGAGATGTGACTCGTTTTACATCAAGTAGATATGATGATATTATAGTGTGTATGTCAAGAGATGTTGCATGTACACGCAGTTTGTTTATAACATGGTTTTATATCAATATATGCCTGGAATACATTTTCTACAAACCCCAGCTTGTCAACAGATTACATAACAAGCCACAATAGAGGCTGCCGCAGGTGTATATGTATGGCAAAAAAAAATATATTCAGGCAAAAACTTCAAAAGTGGCATTCAAAAAAATCCGGCACCACAAAACCAACAACAACATGACTTGGGAATACAAAATTGAAACTTATAATGAAGGAGTACATAAATTCTGTTGTCCATTGACAGCCAGATAGGCATTAATACCTCGGTCACACCAACGAGACCGACACCAGACAAGCAACAGACCAAACAAACAATTACATTACCCTCAAAGGGATCGTTTAACAATGTTAAATCTGAGATACACGGCCCTCAGTGTCTGTGATATGGTGTAATATTGAAGCCCTAAAAAAATCCCGCTTCAAAATGATCAAGAAGTGCCTCAAAAAAGTAAAAATCTTTGAGTGACCGGTTTTACCATACTCGTTTTCCACAATAGACTGTAGTGTTATGAAAACCGTCAGGCGAACGGTTTTCAAAATTTGTAATTCCAATCATAAATATCTTGATAACCAGACAGGCGATCGGCTTGTAAAATTCATGGGGTTCCTGACTGAGCTAAAGGTTTATAATGATCATTGCATCATGAGCTAAATCCAGAATTTTATTTCAGAATCTGAGACAAAGTTACCGGATCCCTTCAATGGTTAGATTGGATGTGTGACTGAGTGATTGCTCTCCATCTAATAAAGACATAGGCCGACCACTTTCTGGCTCTCTGATAAAAGTGAATTAAACTGATGACACTTACCTCCTGCAGCATACACCTTGTCCAGACTAGTGTGGTACTTCCCGTTAGGTGTCTGGATGTTAGACCTTGGGTCCTGGTCCACTCCTAGCTCCTCAATCAGGTTCTGTTCTGGTCCTAGGAAGCCCATAGCAAGCAGGACCAGGTCCGCTTTGAAGATCTTCTCGGTTCCAGGGATCTTCTCCATGTTGTAGCGTCCTGTCGCATCCTTGGTCCATTTGATCTCAATGGTGCGGATTCCGGACACATTGCCTTCTCCATCATCAAGGAACTCCTACAAAGCAAAAGGTGAAACAAAAGATTCACTTATAAATTATCATAGCTCATCTCTATTCATGAAAGACAATTATGTGACTTTCTTTCATTCTTCAACAATGTGTTCAAATAATAAAAGATAGATACATTTTTATTCCCCAAATAGAAAGGTAGGGCTAGCATTGAACTTTTACCAAATATTTCACGAGAATCATCATAAGAATCAAATTGTAAATGCTCATTTCAGGGAGTTTGAGGATACCTTGCTCAGCGATTCATGTCTTACATTAGTCCAAATTCCTCATTTCAATCTTAACTCAAGACTCTATCTAATCCTAACCCTAAATCAGACTCAAAACCCAGTCACAACTGTAACAAACCTGCTAACATTTGAAAATGAGCATTAAGATTTTTTAGCATTGTTTGTCTTCGAAAATAAGAAATCTGTACCCTTAACAGGCGTTCGCACATGCAGAGGCAGTGTAACTGGCAATACGCGGTAAATCTGTGCAAAAAAATGAATACAAATTCGCCGTTCAATCATGCAGCCCTTCAACGCACGCAATACGTGAACTCTCACATCGCGGCATATGATAAAACAAGCTTAATTTGGCTTAAGCAACAACAAAAACAAAAAAATCAGAAATATAAAAAAATGAAATTTTGAAAAAACAGAATATTCCGGATTTTGGGGTCCTAAAAATCAAGAAAAACAGAATATTCTGGATTATTCGGAAGGGTTGGCAGGTATGCTGTAACCCTGCCCTTGACCAATAGAACCAGGAACAAATGTCTAACAACATGAAATATTCTGCAGGAACACTCATCCATACAAGTTTCCAACCCACGATATCCTGATCAGAAATCACCGGTTTGAGTGACCCTATTGGCAATAAGCTACATTGATCTTACCTCGCTGAGTATCTCAAAGTGACGTGGGTCCTGTCCATGTTTAAGCTTGACCTCTGAGTGACCGTAGTCCACCCTAAGGATACGGGGCCATGTCGGCCAGGGATTGTTGGCGGCTCGGCTAGGAGGGGGCTCGGTCAAGATCTCAAAGGTGGTGATGGACTTGGCATCCTGGTGGAAAATAGATGATAAGAATTAAGATTAGCATTCAAAACATTCAAAAGTACTAGCACATCACAATTATTGGTAAACAATTAAGACACCATAATTTTTCTCAGGATAAAAAAAAGATGGTAATCAAATATCAGTCAGGGATTAACAACATCAAAACAGTATAGAATTTTATAATTTCTTACTTGGTGACAGACATTTGTATTAAGCACTACTGCGCTATATAAAAGCGATACATTATTATTATTATTATTATTATTATCATTATATTATTGTTCTGCTTTCAAGGTTACCATTTGGGCAATCTATATTTATGAATACCAGACAACATTATCCACACGGCTATCTTCAATGTCAACATCATCATCAGCACCAGCTTTATTAATCATCATCATCATCACCACTACCACAAGTACCTCAACCACTACCACCACCACTACCATCACCATCATCACCACCATCAACACTATCATCAACACCACTACTACCACCTCAACTACCACCACCACAACTATCATCATCATCATCACCATCACCATCAACACCATCATCATCATCACCATCAACACTATCATCACCACCACTACTACTGCCTCTACTAACAACACAACACCACCACCATCATCATCATCATCACCATCAACACTATCATCACCACCACTACTACTGCCTCTACTAACAACACAACACCACCACCATCATCATCATCATCACCATCAACACTATCATCACCACCACTACTACCACCATACCACCACCACCACCACCACCACCATCATAATCAATGACTTACCATCCTGAGTGAAGTACCGATGCAATCCACACCGGTATCACCTCCTCCAATGATAAGGATGTCTTTGCCCTTGGCATCAATGTAATCTGACTGGTTTCCCATCTGTTTCTTCTGCCATGGCTCCAAGAACTGCATGGCATACTTGATACCGTTCAGGTCACGACCTGCATGTTGGTAAGGTTTTCAAGAATTATTATCATTATCAGTGTTGGCAATATCCAAGTACGACATTTAGCCTGACTTGAATTTTCTATTCAACTGTCATATTCATCTTAAAACGATCTCTATTCTTTCTGGCTACTGAAATCATCATCACCTCTATCATCAATATAACCTCATCATTTTCATCATTACCTCCTTCCATCATCACCAAAATCACCAACATCATCCTTTTCATCACTATCATCATCATCAACAATTTCATCATTAAAAACACCATCACCATCAGCACCAGTATTGCCCTCGCCGTCATCATCACCAAAATCACCAACATCATCCTTTTCATCACTATCATCATCATCAACAATTTCATCATTAACTAGATGGAATTCGACTGCGGCAGTCGAAAATGATGCCTCCGTCATAGAGCAATTTTACAAACCAAAACAGAAGAAATTTTTCGAATTCAAGTTCAATTGTAATCCATTAACAGGTTCTCAGAATATCGTGATTACAAGCAATTTCTCATATACATATATGACTCTTTGATCTTTGACCTCATGACCCTAAAACCTACTCAGTTCATTGGCTCTGCAAGATGTCCTGAGTTAAATAGTATTCCATCTGTCAGTTCTAATGAGAATGCGTTTACAAGCTATTTTTGCATACATAATGAGCCCTGTGACCTTTGACCTCATGACCCCAAAATCTAATCAATTCATAAGCTCTGCAAGATACATACATGACCAAAGTTTGGCAGGAATCCATCAATCGGTTCTTCAGATAACGCGATCACGAGCTGTTGTTGCATACATAATGAGCCATGAGCCATGTGACCTTTGACCTCGTGACCCCAAAATCTAATCAGTTCATCGGCTTTACAAGTAACACACATGATCTAAGTTTGGCAGGAATCCATCAATCGGTTCTTGACCTTTGACCTCGTGACCCCAGAATCTAATCAGTTCATCGGCTTTACAAGTAACATACATGATCTAAGTTTGGCAGGAATCCATCAATCGGTTCTTCAGATAACGCGATCACGAGAACGGGACGTACGTACGTACGTACAGACATACGTACGGACGGACAACCCGAAAACATAATGCCTCCAGCTACTTCGAAATGGAGCACATCACCATCAGCACCAGTATTGCCCTCGCCGTCATCATCACCATAGCTCAACCAAAATTACCAGCATATCATCACCAACATCATCCTTTTCATCACTATCACCATCATCATCATCATTTTCATCACTAACACACCATCACCATCGCCCTCACCATCATCACAATCACCATTATCACTACAACCATTACCACCATTATCATCACTACAGCAATCATCATTGTAATCATCATCCTCATTTTCACCACCGCCACCATTACCTTTATTATTACCACCATCATCACTACAGCAATCATCATCATTGTAACCACCACCACCACCACCACCACCACCACCACCACCACCACCACCACCACCACCACCACCACCACCACCACCACCACCACCACCACCACCACCACCACCACCACCACCACCACCACCACCACCACCACCACCACCACCACCACCACCACCACCACCACCACCACCCACCACCACCACCACCACCATCACCACCACCACCACCACCATCACCTTTATCATTACTACCATCATCACCACTACAGCAATCATCATCATCATCATCATCCTCATTTTCACCACCACCACCATCATCATCCTCATTTTCACCACCACCATCACCTTAACTTTTATCATTACCACCATTACTACCATCATCACCACTACAGCAATCGCCATTACCTTTATCATTACCACCATCATCATCACTACAGCAATCATCATCAACATTACCATTATCATTGTCATCATCATCTCCACCTGTGTCCTACCTGGTATTGGTAGACCCCTTGGCCTGGTTGATCCCATACTCAGTAAGATGGCATCATTTTCCTTCAGGAGGTCCCAGCCATTGACATTCTTTCCTATCTCAGCGTTGGTCACAAACTTCACTCCTTCATCTTCCAGGAGTTTTAGTCTTCGCTCAATTGCCTGCAATGATACAATGGAATGATCATAAATGCTGAATACCAATTCTTTTCAAAATGTTTTGTTTGATACTCAAGTTATTACAATATCTATTTTAAATATCTACGTCGCATGGTTTTCATGTACCGGTATTATATTTTTGACTAAAAAAGGGTTTCAAGAAGTCAACCAGAATACACCTACCACTACTTCTTCACTGTTAAATTTCAATACTGCTATGCTAGCTGTGCACACTTTTTAAAGCTATACTTTATACCCTATATTGTAAGAAACTAATTTCAGCAGAAATTAGAGTGAATTCAATGACAATGATTCATGAACTTAGTGGTCAAAAATGGTTCATCTTACATTTATTCCAGTGACATTTGCTCTGGGCTTCACAAGTATTTCATGAAAAGATATATAGTTAGGACTGGGAGTGTGTACATCCAGGGTTAAAGGTGGAAATTTGAAGGGTGTTAGATATTGACCATCAAGCAAATGTTGCCACAGCATGTGTTGTTCAAGCCCCAAATGGACTAAAATTAATCATTTTTTCCTTACACTTTTGCTCATCTTCATCGTAGGGATACCATACATGAGCAGGCCGCCACATCGGTCATTCCTCTCATAGACGGTCACTAGATGACCAGCCTTGTTAAGCTGGGCAGCTCCAGCCATTCCAGCCGGTCCACTCCCGATGACCGCTACTCTCTTGCCTGTCCGGTGGAGAGGGGGCTCGGGGCGTATCCAGCCCTGCTCAAAGGCGTGGTCGATGATGGCACACTCAATGTTTTTGATGGTGACAGGTGGGGCGTTGATGCCTAGAACACAGGCTCCCTAGAGGCACAAAAAAGATAAACATGTACGTTTATCCTAGAGAAATGGAGTGAACAGACTTATCTTAACAACCCTCATCTTGTAGCATCTGTAAAGTTTTGGTTAAAAAACTCCCAAAACTTTTCATTAGGTTTCTTCTAGTTTACTTGGTAAATTCATATAGCAAGTTACTAGCAATATTAAGATGCTGCTGAGTTTTTTCCTCTTTGAGCGAAGTAACTACAAACTGGGGGTAAAAATAATTTACATGCCCAACGTGGAGAATTCATTAAACATCACAGTGCAACAGACACATATAACCATTATTCAAGCTAGTGTGTCCAAAAATGTTTATGAAACTCCAAGACTGCTGTGCAGGGAGATAGTCAGCTAGGAAGGATAGGGCCTCATGCATCCTCTGTGATGGATTTTGATTACGATACTCTATTTCTAACTTGCATTTAAAACCAACTATCACCCTGAATTGCAGAAAAGAAATACCGAACCCTTTAGCATACCTGCCAACCTGAGACAAGAGAAATTAGGAGTAAATTTTTCTGGATGGACTACGAGGTCGCGAACCACCGAAGGATTGGGGTAGTAGCCCGTAGATTGGGGGGGGGGGGGGGGGGGGGGGGGGGGGTACACAGGACTTTAGGGTCTATTTTTTTTTCTCTCCATTTTAATGGTGCAAATGGGCCTTTTCCTTCAACCTTTTCGCCCCACACATAAACAATTTTTGTATTCTTTCTTATACTTCTGATTATGAACAGCACGAGTCTTACCCATTTTGTCCTTCAAAAATGGAGAAATCAACGAAGAAGAAGAATATAGTAGTAGTAATCCAAAATAAATCTGAGGAAGTCCGGTAAATAACAAGCTTCCACGATCGCAGTCATCGCACAAGCATTGAAGAAAACACGCCAATGTATACAGTGTTTATGCACGGTGTATCAACTGCACATGTAATATAAATACACGTGGGCTATACGCATGCAGTTACTATGCAACAACGCTGCATGTAGTGTATGTATTAGTACAACGTCCGCACACACTTTATCGATATAGCTTGCGCATGTGCTTCCATGTACTAGTACATGCCGTACATGGATAATGACTGCGGAACTAACGATCACGTTCGGGCTGCGCTGTGTATATCTTCTATGAGCGCGAGCGCGGATGTCGGCGTGATCTGGTTATCAGTGCTGTGTTATGCTTTAGTCTTATGCAACAGTCGTTTGTTTAAAAAAAAAAAAAAAAAAAAAAAAAATTAAAAAAAATTAAAAAAAAAAAAAAATTAAAATTAAAAAAAAATCAAAAAAATCGGAGTTTTGAGGCATGCAATCGGAATTTGGAGTGGGTATGAAAAAAGCGGAGTAACTCCGCCTAAATCGGAGTGGTTGGCAGGTATGCTTTAGTATAACTGCTATTGAAAACCATTTGAGAAAGGTCGCTCACCTCACACGGAGCGGGACAGCATCTCCCAGTGAACTCTGGGAAGTTGTTAGTTGCAAGCAGTCTCTCGAGGGCCTCCTTCCACTGGTCTCTGAAGACGAGGTCATTCCAGGACGGTATGATGTTACCTAGGGGGCAGCCGGTGTGCGCCTGGCAGAACGGAGTACCACAGTCCATACATCTATGTGAAGAAAAGAAGGAGGCAAAGTATTAGAAAAAGGGAAAGGTAGCAGACTGTGAATCACAAGGTATAAAGTTTGAATCTCTGCCATTGTTATGATGCTCTTTCTTGCCCTTTCGTCACACAGATGTATGTCAGGTGTATGTTTGGGTCAAGTGTGGAGCTACACTGATTAAGACACAACAATAGAAGTGCCAAAGGATGGTAGTGCTGTCATACCTGCCAACCTTTCACAAAAAAAATTAGGAATCTCTCAAGGTAAAATTAGAAAAATTACAGTCTATTTTGTATTGTTCAGAAATAAGAAAAGAAAGGAATCTAAGGTTCAAACAAAAGCTTGAAGGCCAAAAAATAGGACCCATTCCTCCAAAATAGGAGTGGTTAGCAGCTATGTAACATGGATGATGAAGCCGAGTGTGGATCACAAGTAACTGGGTTCAAATCCCTGTCACAGCACTATAAGAACCTGTGGCAAGAATTGATGTCTATTAGCCACACTGACTTGACCCAGAGGAGGTTACGGAAAGTCCATAAATGTATCATCGCCTTCATTGCTGTAGCTTGGCTAGAGACTTGACAACTAAACATCAATATTCTTACTAATCTCATTGCCTTCAGTTGTTCATGAATGCAAGAAATGTTAGAGTTATGATTTATACCGAGCCCCTGGAATGTCATAGTCGAACGTGACTGACATGAGTGCTGAACAACAAAAATCACTTTGTATCTAACAAACAAGATGGAATAGAAGAGGTTCTACCTTGCTGCTTGGACTTTGAGTTGTTTCTTGACTCCTTTGTGATTGTAGATCTCACCCCAGTCCTTCATGCGTACTTCAACATCACGGTACTGATCATTATTCCTTCCGTACTTCACAAAGCCCCTGAAACAAACATGAAGAAAACAGATACACACTCTCCATTACACAGAAAATGAACAAAATATATTATCTTGTACTTAAATTGTTAACATTACCCCCCCCCCCCCCCTCCCTTTTTTTCTTCTTCAAGAGTACAAGGTTTAGATCAGACAGCCTGACTGAGCCTTTATTGATTGCCATGAGTCAAATAATTTTTTATTTTGTTTACAACACTCCCCATTGTGAATTGTGAACAAGTGAACAGAGCATGATAGAGCACAATAGATCTTGTTAGAGGTTAGAGGTAGCATTTTGAGCTTGTATCATATATAAAAGACAAGCACAATTTTAAGCACTTTTGGGGTTACCTGACATACATGTATGCTCTTGTAATAACTGCACCAAGCTCTCTTTTTCTTCCAAAGATCTAGGTTTAAGTCCATGTTGTAACTGAGTTTCAGGATAGATTTAGGATTAGGTTTGGGAGTGTCGTGGCGCTTGACTGGAGATGCGAAGGTCAAGGGTTCAAATCCTGACACGGCACTAATATCCTTTGACAAGATATTAACCTGCACTTGCTACTCTACACTCAAGTGTTAAATGGGTACCCAGAACGATGCGACCGTCATTGTTGGTCAAACGGTTTTTGAGAGTCAATTAACGCCTGGCTGGAATACTGCCCAGGGAGTGGAGATTGTGCACTCAGTGTGTGCGGGCAAGTATTGAATCCAATGACCGGGTAATAGTATGTCTGTAAGGCGCTTAGAGATATCGTAGATGTATTTAAAAGCGCTATATAAAAGCAGAATATTATTATTATTATTAAACTTACCTGGTCTTATCCAGGACCCTCTCAATGGTCTTCTTCTCCTGCTCCAGGTCTGGGATGGTAGACTCGATGTCCGTCACCTTAGGCTCCTGCTTGACATGCCTGCCATCACCTGATCCATTCATCCCATTGGATGGTTGACCGTTGGGGGTGTGGCCATTGAGGGTGTGGCCATTGGTGCCGTTGGTCAGACCGTTCTGAGGAAGCTCCGCCTCCTGCTGGGCCTTCTCCTCTGCGAGGGCTTTGTCTCGCTTCTCCCGCAGAGCTCGACGGTACTCATTGGGGAAGACCTGGATAGGTGGTGGTGGAAAACCACCAGTCATGTTTACTTACACCTGTACATTGTCTTACAGCACATCAACTTCAACAAATGTTGGTGTTTTTTCTTTCTTTCTTTTTATGGTTCAAATGGTCATCTTCAATTGTTTGAAAAGCTGCAGAACCAGAAACTTTTGCGCATGGTGAAAAATTTTGTAGCTTGGAACTTGCACAAATAACAACATTTTGGTCTTGCGATCCTTTTGTTTCACGGCCTCAAACCTTCCTAAATCTAGACTACTTGTGAATGTTGTTAAATTTCTTGCACCTAAAGTTTTGGCTTTATAAAGTAATAATTTTCACAAACATAAACCTTTAGCAATAAACACATATTTAGATGTTATTTTTCATTGTGCACACTTCTAATTGAATGGTTGTTGGTACAAAACCATAATTTCCATATAGATGTGGCAATAGTAAATTCATTATTTTTTGTTTTGTTACGTTTTCTAAGCTGATTCGTACCAAAATACTTTGTTTAGCTGTTCAAGAGGTTAGGCTCGACTAGCACATGTGCTATTATCTGGCCCCTTTTACCAACCGATAGTTTCTCTCCTTGTATATGTAAAATCATTGTATGAAATGTATGTATTGCTGTTGGTAAATAAATCAAATCAAATCAAATCAGAGAAGCATGATGTCCTGCAGTTCTTGTTCTTTGCATGATTCTACAAGGAACTGTGGCAGCTCAATAGAGGCAATCCAAGACTAAAGACATCACTTAGCAAGACACATGGCTAAGACACTGATTTTCACAACACTGCATACATCTAGAAGAAACTCCAAACACAACCTAAATGTATCATTTACCTTGACAAATCGTTGGCTCTCTGTTTCCCAGTTTTCAAGTATCTTGGTCGCGACCTTTGACCCAGTGTATGAGATGAACTCTGCTAGGCTTTCCTTCAAGAAGGTGATGTCAATGTCTTTGACTAGTGGCTCAAGGACAACAGACTCTGTATTGCACTTTGGATAGAAATCATTCCAACTGAAATAAAAGGAAGAAAAGAAAATAAGAATGTAACAACTGTACATTAAATGTACACTATAACCTGGGGTGAATTGGTGGGTGGATGGATTGGATGGATAGATGGTTGACATGGTCGACTGACAAATGATTGGATAAATTAATGGATAGGTGAAAGGACGAAAGAGTAGATGGATGAATGGATTGATGGATGGACAAATGGTCGGAAGAAAGAATGAGTAGATATACAAGTACATGTTTGTTTAGAGAGAAACACATAACCATGGATAGATAGAAAGAATGAAAGATGACAAAGGGTACATTGGCACATGGCAGTACGGATACATGTATACCTGAAGCAAAGGTAAAAGGTCTTTCAATAGATTACTGTTTGAATCATTATTCACAATGTAATGCACTTGTCATTTGTAAGACGCACCTCTTGACCCCCGGGAATGGTGCGTCATTGTACCGATGTGAGTCGTACATTTTGATACCATGACGCACCTTCCGTCACAGAAAGTGACACACCATTACATTCCATCAACGCACATTTGAGTCAAACATATGACACACCATTTCATGAAAATGACTAGCCAATGACGCACATTTGAGAAACACTTCTGACGCAGAAAGTGACGGTCCCATTGACACACCAAATGACGCAACGTGGTAAAGTGACTTACTATGACGCACATATGGGTCAGTATTGTGACGGACATTTTGCGGCCATGACGGTACTGTGCGTCGCGATTTTGGGGAACATGACGCAACCATGACGCACCATCCCCGGGGGTCAAAAGGTGCGTCTTACAAATGACACCTGCATAATTCTATCTGACAGAAAAGTATATTGAAACATAACAACAAAGTGTGTAAGTGGATTCATCAGGGTGGGTTGCCTCTGTTTTAATAATGACACTTTTCTTTAAATTTTACAAGACATGACTCATAACCTGCTATGCCACATCTCCTAACCTGCCCACATCTACCAGACCCTTGCACCTAAGAAGATCTAGAAGCATTGACCCCCTGCGTGATGCAATGCAGCCAAAACAGGATTGGGACAATCTAATCTAATCTAAGATCCTAAGTAGAACTTATACTTGACAATTATGGAAAGCTGTTAGCATCTTTGAAAATATTTTGTAAAAATTATTTTAAAAGGCATATAATGTTAATTCAAATCATTCATATTTTCTATTATCAAGGAGATTTCATGTTCTTGATGGGGATTTTATGAAAAATCTTAAATACTTGAATTTTTGCTTTTGAATATATTTTATTTTAAGTCTACAAATGGCTCTCCATAATGTTTAAGTCCAATTTACGAGTTAAGTTTGACTTAGGAATCTTTGTGAAACACCCCCTAGTGTAGTAGACGATAAAAACATGCACATGGATCAATGATCTTATACTTACACATTATAGACATAGGCGATACCACCTGACATGCCTGCAGCAAAGTTCCGTCCAGTAGCTCCTAAGATGATGGCTCGTCCCCCTGTCATGTACTCACAGCCGTGGTCTCCTACACCCTACCAAACAAAACATCACAACAGTTAAAGCTCAGAGCCATTCATATTAAGCATTATCCTGATTGATATCATAATTGTTATCATTAACATTATATTCTTCTACTTTCTTAACTGATGTAATTAAGTTACTGTAGCTATTCCAAATGTTGTATAAGAGAAGTTTTTTTTTTTTGCCATTTGTTAAGCGCATAGATATGGCAACATATTATGCAGTATCCTTTCAGTCCTTAGCCCCACGTCTCTGGAACAAACTCCCCTTGTTCTTAAGAAACAGTAATTCACTATATTTCTTCAAAAAACAACTCCTCTTAGAGACAGCGCCTTGTTATTGTATCCTTTAGAAAAGGCGCTATATAAATCCAATTATTATTATTATATTTATATAAGCCTGAAATTATCATTATCATTATCATTAGTAGAAATGAGCTATTCACTGCAATATTTAATAAAGAAGATGCTGTCTTACCTCACAGATTGCAAGAGCTCCCGAGTTCCTGACACAGAAGCGTTCAGCAGTCCAGCCCCTGAAGAAAGCCTTCCCACTGGTGGCGCCATACAGGCATACATTGCCAACGATGATGTTCAGTTCAGACACGAAGGCTTCGGGTACGTTCCGGTGAGGGTAAACAATCACCGTGCCACCAGACAGGCCCTTGGGGAGAATGAGAGGTTGGGATTAGTAATCTTCTCAAAGAGGATCACTTTTGTCCACGGCAGTATCATGATGCGTACGTTTAACATTCAGGTGTTAGGTATTTTGAAATGGATATGTCAATTGTAATCAAACGACTGCTTTAAAAACAATTCATAAGTTATTTTCTATCAAGATGGTGGCAAATCTCTTTACAACAGCTATACAATAATTTCAACTAACAAACTACTGTAACAAACAAGCATTAGCAATGTACAAAGCAAGCACGCATAATCACCATCATCACAATCCCATACCTGCTAACATTTGAAAATAAGAAATAGGAATTTCTAGAAGGGTTTGCACGGCCTTATCGCTGCTTGATCTTTCAGCCATTCAACGCATGCAATATGTGAATTCTCAAAGCACATGCTAAATTTGGCTTTTAAAAAAAATTGTCTTTCCAAATTTTGAAAAATCAGAATAAATATTTAGGTCCTAAAAATCCAGAAATTAGAATATTCTGGATAATTTGGAAGGGCTGGCAGGTATGCAATCCCCACCACCATGATATTAAGCATCATCAGTTATCATCACCACTATGAATACTACCATGAATCGTCTGTTCGAAGCCAGAAGTGTGTTAACTCCTACACAATTACCCACAGTTATCAGATGAAATTATCTTATCATCATCATCAGTGTTTAATACTTGATATCATAATTAATAAATGCCTTTGGAGAAGCCAGGGTATTAGACCAATAACTTTTAAATGCTTCTTCTTACCTTTCCTACATAGTCATTGCTATCACCTTCTAGCTCTACATGAACACCCTTGGCCAGGAAAGCACAGAAGCTTTGACCTGCTGAACCAGTCAACTTGATCTTAATAGACTTATCAGGAAGGCCTTTCTCACGATACTTCCTGCAAAACAAGAGTAGAAAGAAATATTTGTGTTTCTTCTTTCTGAATTGATAACTTATTGTCAAACATCATCATAATCATCACTACAACAACCATCATGATCAACATTTACATCATCATCATCATCATCACCACCACCATCACCACCACCATCATCATCACCACCATCATCATTATCATTATAATCATCGCAATCACGATCATCATCATCCTCAGTATTGTCATCACAATCACGTCCATCATCATCAGTATTATCAATATCATTATAATCATCGCAATCACGACCATTATCATCAGTATTATCATCACAATCACGACCATCATCATCATCATCATCATCATTATCACAAGCATCATCATCATCATCATCATCATTATCACAAGCATCATCACCATTACCATCGTCATCATCATCATCACCATCATCATCATCATTACCATCATCATCATCACCATTACCATCATCATCACCATCATCATCATTATCACAAGCATCATCACCTTCATCATCATCATCACCATCACCATCATCATCGTCACCATCATCATCACCATTACCATCATCATCATCATCATCATTACCATCATCATCATCATTACCATCATCATCATCATCACCATTACCATCATCATCATCATCATCATTACCATCATCATCATCATCACCATTACCATCATCATCATCATTACCATCATCGTCATCATCATTATCACAAGCATCATCACCATTACTATCATCATCATCATCATCATCACCATCACCATCACCATCACCATCATCATCACCATCACCATCACCATCATCATCACCATCACCATCATCATCACCATCATCATCATCATCACCATCATCATCACCATCATCATAATCATTAACACCACCACCACCTATCATCATCACCATCATCATCATCACCACCATCATCATCACCTTCACCATCATCACCATCATCATCATCATCACCATCACTATCATCATAATCATTAACACCACCACCACCACCACCACCATCATCATCATCATCACAAGCATTATCATCATCATCATCGTCATCATCATCATGAAGACCATGTAAGAAAGCTGTTGATGACGCTACCTTGAGATGTGAAAGCTGAGGGTGGTTCCGAAGGCCCTGGATTCATTGGTGATATCCATGTTCATCTCAACATGCTTGCTGGTACCCTTCAGAACGTCACTCGCTCTTTCAATCAACATATTGTCCTGTAGGGTACCAAGAATGGAAAAGAAAAAAATGAGATTACAACCCATTTGAAGTTCTGGAAATTGAAATACATTTTGTGAGTAATTCTGAATTGTTTAGTAAGTAAAGTGCGAACATTCGATTTCTATGCAGAACATGTCACAGTTCAATTGCTCCAGGCAAGTCAGATTCGGTAGCATTCCCTAATGAATGAGCTCAGAAACCTTGTATGCAGTATACAGAGAAGAAAAACGGTTTTGGCATTACTGAGAGCATAGCTGATATCGAAGAGCATTCAGGTTGCTGCAAGATGATGAACTTTCCTCGCAAGGTTGAACATTTTCAAACCTTTGCGTGGTAACTGCACAGACCCGTCAGTCGTAGAGGTACATTGTGCATTATACTCTAGGTCAGTGTTAAGCATAACTTCTGTTAACGTGTAAATTAATTCGTATTTTACCTGTTTATATGCTTGTGTATTTATCTATTTTGTTTTTGCTGCTGTTATTTGTTTTATTCTTACCAAACAGGGCCTCATGAAAGACTACCAAATTGGTGAAATGTGCCACTCTGTATAAATATCAGAAATAAATAGATAAATAAATATATACCCAAGTGGAGTCAACTTCCCAATGGGAAGACAAGATTTTAAGTCTTTAAACAGAACATGAATTGTTCTCCTGAAGCATATGAAAAGTATATTTAATTTCTCACCAGTCTTTTGTCCAGGGCAAAGTCCTGCTTGGCAGTGCCTCCGATGTGCCTGGCACCAGGTCGAAGGTCAGAAGCCTTGGTCAGTACCTGGTCAAAGTTAAGAAGCTTGCTCTTGCCATTGGTCTTCTCCTGGACAGGCTGGAGCATGTCACATCGACCAATCATCTCCTACAAGGTTGATGCAAGAAGAAGTGATAGAACATTATCTTTCCCTTATAGAATGTTCAATGACAATGACAACAGTAACTGGTTGCTTCTTGGTATTATGTTGATTCTGAGAGAAAATTCTTACAATATGCTTTCATGAATTGCCCTGTAATTGCTCCATGTACAAATCATAAGAATATACATGTAATAATATTTAACGAGGAAAAACATACAGAAGTGTTCATAATCTAATCTTAATTGTGATGAAAGCAGAGTAGATGAAAAGTGCTAGAGATGTGCAATGTAAGAAAGTCTGACACTGTCCACAATCCCAATAACCCCTCATGTGTGAGGAAAAGGCAGCAACTATAAAGACAATCATGAAATATGCAGTGTCAAATTTGCTGATTGGACTATTCACTCCTAATTCTATCCATCATTCAACTGTTTGATCGGCACATTATCTTTTTGAAAGAATAATTCCATCTGAAATTTTCTTAAGGGTAGTCATGGAGCTATTCAAGATCGTGTAGTGGGTAATTTTGCAAAGCCATTGTGTTGCACAAAGCAATCCTTCAGTTGAGTGGTGCCTATCATTTTGTGGAAAATTGTATGTATCAGGGGTGATAGTGAGCACTAAAAAAAAAATAGGTTTTTTGTTTTCCCCTCAACCACGCCCCCCTTGAGTAAAAAAAAAAAAAAGAGGATTCGCGGGGAAAAAATGGCATCTAACAACATTCCCCCCTTTCGAGTAAGAAAATTGGGACAAAATTGGGGGGAGAATAGGGAAGAATAGAGAAAATAAGAGGGAAATCGGGAAAATCAGGATAAAATATGGAAGAAGAAAAAAAAAATGATAAACAAAATATTTTTAAAAAAAAAAATTAAAAATCTGGATTTTTTTTTTTTTTTTTAAATAAATCGGGAAGAAAAAAAAATCGGGAAACCGATTTAAATCGGGTTTTTATCAGGCTTGATGTATGGCAAACAAGCGTCTGTACAGATAGGCAAAGAAAGCAAGCCGAGGGTTATATAGATTGAATGCAAACAAACCTGGAAAGTTCTGAATCCCATCTGTGCCATGTGAGAACGGATCTCCTCAGCAAGCATGAAGAAATAGTTGACAACATGCTCAGGTTGACCATCAAACTTCTTCCTCAATTCAGGATCCTACCAAATATAGAGAGAGAAAAAGGATTAGAAGACTAAAAACATGGATTCGCATTGTTACATGACAACCAGAAATAATTACAGGGGCGTAAAAAAGTGACAATGAGCGACATACAGATATGATCATGATTAAGTACTGAATAGCCCTGAAAACATTATCACGTTATCATTATCATCAATGTCATCATGATCATCATCTCATAACCACCACCAAATCATTTGTGTGATAATCATCATCGTTATGATCATCATCATCATCATGACCATTACCATCACCATCATCATCATAATCGTTATCCTCATCATCATCATCACCATCACCATTACCATCACCATCATCGTCATCATTTGCCACACTCAACCCAGGTGATGTAAATGGGTACCTGGCAGGAATTAATTCCTTGTAATGCTAGAGCGCCGCAGTGGCCGCCTTGCTAAAGCCAGGGTAATAATCGGGGCAGCGCCAGGAGCGTCACAATGTGACGGACATTAGCGCTATATAAGAAACCACCATTACTATTCTTATCGTGTCATCATTGTCGTCATCATCATAATCATCATCATCATCATCATCATCATCACAACCACCACCACCACCATCATTACCACTACCACCACCACCACCACCATCATCATCATCATCATCATCATCATCACCACCACCACCACCACCACCATCACCATCATCATTATCATCATCATTATCATCATCATCATCATCACCATCACCATCACCATCATCATCATCATCATCACCACCACCACCACCACCACCACCACCACCACCATCACCATCATCATTATCATCATCATTATCATCATCATCATCATCACCATCACCATCACCATCATCATCATCACCATCACCACCACCACCACCATCACCACCTCCACCACCATCATCAACATTCTGAAATACAGACCTGAGTAGCCACTCCTACAGGGCAAGTGTTAAGATGGCATTTCCTCATCATTGTACATCCCATAACAATAAGAGGGGTGGTGGAGAAAGCGAATTCATCGGCTCCCAGAAGAGCTGCTACGATCACGTCATGACCTGGGAACGGAAGAATCAGTAATTAAAGTAAGGTTTTATTTCAGGTGATTTACAAATCATTGTGAATTAATTAAAGTTGTGGTCAAGTATATAAGGCACCAAAATGTAAAACAAAAGAGTGAAATTGCCCATCCTGGAAATCAACACCAAGGATATCCACAAGGGACAATGCAGCAGGCAGACAATGTATGTAGTGTGGACATAGTCAAGACATTTCATGGACTGCCTAACTATTTTGCTTGTTATTCAGCACTTACACATTTTCTTTGGGAATCATCTAAAAGATTCTAAAGATATTTGGGGATGACTGTCCTAGATTCTATAAGAATATTATAGCTTTCGATTGTCACCGAACCTCACGATTACATTTCAATGTCCAATCATATATAGATATCTTTCACTCTCTCTCTCTCTCTCTTTCTCATACAATCACTAACTTATCCTCAACTGTCCTCAACTGTCCTCAAATACATGTAGTTTCTATTTATTCATACATGTAGATACTTTATAGGGATAACTATGCTAGATTGTATAAGAACATATTTTTTGATTGACACCAAACCTCAAGATTACATTTCAATGTCCAATCATATAAAGATGTCTTCCACTCCCACTCCCACTCTCTCTCTCTCTCTCTCTCTCTCTCTCACAATCACTAACCTGTCCTCAGCTGGCCATCTGTCTGCAGGACGACCCTTGACCTCAGGTCATTGAGAACCAACGTCTGATGAGTCTCTGCTAATCCAAGTTCCCATGGCAACCCAGCGTGTTTGATTCCAGTCCATGTGCTAGCCCCGGTGCCTCCGTCATGGCCTGAGATAGTGATGTGCTCAGCTTTACCCTGTTAATAGTTCAAGTTCAAGTTTTATTTATCTTTCTTTCATAACACACTTAACAAATATGACAAGTGAACAGAATATGGCGTTACAATAGAAAGATGAGGTGACCTACATGTAGGTTGAAAGCAAGGCTTGTGGATTTAAGGTCCCTCATGAGTAGCTTATGAGTATGTCCTAAAAGAACAAACTCGTCAGATAAGAATAATGCATACATTTAAATGCTGACAATCTAAACTAACTAAACAACTGAGGAAATATAAACATAAATAAGTGTAATAAAATCTACTGACTACTAAATAATGGCTAAAAACAAGGGAAACAGAAAAATACTACGAGCAACAGGACTGAAACACAGACAAAACGAAACAAGACAGAAACGGGAGTAGAATTATGCTGACCTATTTAGTAAATAACTTTCTTAAATATTGATCACAACTATAAATCTAAAAGATATTGACTCAAATAAAGTAACTTCAGTTTGCGCTTAAATACATAAATACCAGAGCTGCCAACCTCCAGAACAGAAAATCAGTAATCACAAGGCTCAAAATCAGTAATTTTGGGTATAAATCAGTAATTTCCTATGCGGCGCTATGACTCTAATAAAAACGGCACGCCAACATTGCACAGACACATGATTATCTGAAATTTTTGGTGATTTTACGCACACAAAGTTGTTAAATAATGAGTTTCATATCATCACAACACAGTCTTCCAGGAAAAATGGGGGGGGGGAATATAAATTTTAAAAAAAAAAAAATCATTTTTTTTTTTAAATCCGTAATTTTAAACAACATTCCGTAATGGTCGTTAATTTCCGTACCAATTACGGGAAATCCGTACTAGTTGGCAGCTCTGTAAATACTGACTGATTGTTGTGAACAGTCAACAAACTGGCCCGATTTCACGAGAGAGAGGGTCCATCTAATACCTTAGTTTAACCCTCCATTCTTATTATCATGTCTCTTGGGCAGGCAATGATACATATATTCACAGTCTATTTACACTCATTTGTGTCCATGCTGGAAGTTGGAATCATGATCTTGAAGATGGTTTAAATTTGAAGTAGCTCTAGCTTCGGGCTCCAAAAACATCATACATACATGTAGAAAGATTAACCTCCAGACGGCTAGGTAACTTTAACAGTCCCACAGGTAGGAAGGTAGAGATTCCCCCAGGTAACATATTATATTGTGCCTATTTTTTAAAGATGGTCTTAGGGTTAGTATCTTTGGAGTGACTGCAGTATGACATATAACAGGGGTAATTGAAATAAAACCTCACCTTGGCAACCCCGGCAGCGACGACCCCTACGCCGACCTCTGACACGAGTTTGACACTGATCCTAGCCTCTGGGTTGGAGCACTTGAGATTGTAGACGAGCTCGGCGAGGTCCTCGATGGAGTAGATATCATGGTGAGGGGGTGGGGAAACCAGCCCCACCCCGGGGATGGAATACCTGGTGGAGGCAATGGCTTCAGTGACCTGTGAGAGAGAGAGAGAGGTCATGATGAGGTTAATTAGTTTGGATTCTTTGATAAAGTCAAATCATTGGGTGGTGTTGGACCTACATGTATGACTAGAGTCAGCCAGGTCCTCCACAAAGATGATTGTATTTTGAAGAAGCAGGAACATCATCCTTTCCTGTACCTAATTTGTTTCACGAACTCCCAAAAATATTGTTTTGTGTTAGAACCGAGTGTGTGCATACAAAATTGAAACCAGGGTACGGTACGAAAGCAAATTTCAGAACACTCTTGATAATGCGCATGTCAAATTGAGATTTGAACCCTGCACCCCCCCCCCCCCCTCCCCCCTCCCTTCACTGTTACAAACATAAAAGACCAAAAACAACAACCAAAAATGGGCAGCACTGGAGACCAGAGTTAGGAGGTTTAGGAGGTTTGTCATACTCTCCTTATGCAGGCTTGAACCCCTTACCTTATATCCTGGCAGTTCACCCCCTTCTCCTGGCTTAGCACCCTGGGCCATCTTGATCTGCAGTTCATCCGCGTGAGCCAGATAGGAGCTGGTCACCCCAAACCTCCCAGAAGCTACCTGCTTGATAGCTGAACGGGTGTTATTCAGGGGGTCCTCGGTGTGCAGGTACCGGTCTTCATTCTCCCCGCCCTCTCCAGTGTTACTCTTGGCGCCAATGCTGCAGGGGAATGAGAGAAATAATCCAATGAATTGAACAAAGATTCTACCTTGCAATGTGCAATGCATGGAGATGTAGACTTTGTGGATCACATTCTTAATGTTTGGAGTGGAAGCAGTAGCTTACTCCAAGACCTACAGAGTTGATTATAATTCAGTCAAATTAGTCTGATTAAATCAGACAGAGAAGTGTATTTCTCATGAGTGACCAGATCACATATATTTGCTCTGGATCCATTTACCTATAGTCTTTTATTTCATTAAAGAGATAGCATCAGTGCTTAAGGCAACAAAGGGATTATAGGTTGGGCAAAGTTTGAGATTAGGCCAAAATAAGTGCTGGGTACATGGTTTTTGTATTGCAGAAATCTACATGTGCCAGATATGAACCGCAGAGCAATTATTGCTGGAGCATGAGTCATATACCCCTAATTGATGTCAGAGGTAATACACTACTCTGACTACACAATTCAACTCGATTCAATTCAATTTTATCTGTCCAAGTTAAATATCAAGGAAATGTTACATGGAACTTTTAACAAGCAATAACAAAAAATATAAACAACAAAAACAGTAACAATCGAAATATGTAAGAGATAGATATACATACGCGCTGTCATCTTAGTCATTTAATTGTAAAATTACTCATAGATGAGCACTAAGAAAGAGTAAAAGGGGAAAGAGGGTGCATGGAGGAAATAGGAATGAACATTAAGGTGAGGAAAAGAAGGGAATGAGTCAGAAGAAGGGGTAGGATATAGAGAGAGGGTTAATGGCTCACCTGTTCATAGCCTTTGCCAATGTACTATGTGCCTCGATGGAGAGACTACCAAAGCTCATGGCACCGGTGTTGAACCTCTTGACTATAGAAGCAGCTTCCTCTACAAGGGAGAGGTCAAGCGGCTCAGCGCTCTTCACCATCTCAAGCTGACCCCTTAAGGTACACATACGCACCTGTGGAATAAGATTTCACATTAATAATAATCATAGGCATTTCTATAGCGCCGTCTATCTAGAAATTCTATTCCGAGGCGCGTTAATTATTACCCCGGCTTTAGCCTAGCTGCCATTACAGCGCTCTAGCATTTCAAGGAATTGATTCCTGCCAGGTACCCATTTACCTCACCTGGGTCAAGTGTGGCAAAAGAAGATTAATGCCTTGCCAAAGGACATTAGTGCAGTACCGGGGATTGAACCACGAACTTTGAATTTCAAGTCAAGAGCTTAAACCACTCGACTACGACACTTCTACAAATCAAATCCCCATCCAAAGACAAACTCAAACTCACAACATCTCTAGTTGACCTTTCAGGGCACACATACACTCCTGGGAAGGTATTTAATTCAATACTTCAGTCAGAAATAGGAGTATTTTACTCAGTTTTCGGCTTAGATGAAATACTTAGCCAACTTCAGTATTCAGTTAAAGGTAATACAAAGTTTTGGGAAATTTTGAAAATTGGGTGGATAGTGAATCTTGACAATTTTGATATATTTGGATGCCCCTGTGGATGTATTATAAGCACTAAAAATATTAGCCCCTAAAACAGTTCTGTTTTCGAGAAAAATTGAATATAAAAATTTACCGGTGCTCCCGGTAAATTTTGAAAAATTTAAAATAGCGCCTATGGCCGTACTATGGTAGCTGCGACCATGAAAATCTCAGAATATGTAGTTGGGATATATAATTTCCAAATGGGAAAAGCTAATCGGTCGATTTTAGTCAAGAAACATTGTTTCATAACTAAACGAATATCTTGACCTTGAGAGGGAGCTATACAGCATAAAGAGTTTATTATTTATAATTTCATAACTTTAGACGCGATTTCAACCGTGACAACGATCAATGTATATTGTAGGAACGCATATGCTTCCAATATGTTAATTTGAACCAAATTCATGACCCCATACCAAAACTTTGTAATACCTTTAATGCTTCTGGCAAAGTATATTACCCTAAATACAAGACAGCTCCCTAGCAGACTTCAGCCAATTATTTTGGAAGCAGTGATTGGAGAATCTTTGGAACTTCATTACTTCCACACACAGCCTGATCAAGAAAACTTTAACCATGCAAAAACAGTTGCAAATTACCACTATTTCTAGTTAGCAAATAGCTAAAGAGCATTTTACTTGTAGGTAATAAACGGCCAGAGCACCAATCTACTTGCCTATAAGATAGGAGACTTACCGATTCTTTCTGTGACTCGACAAACTTCTGATAGGCATTCTGATTCTTGTTACGTGCTGCATCCTGCAGGTTTGCAATGCTGACAGGATCGTTGACATGCTTCTCACCGCCATCACGCCAATGGTACGATCCACCCTCCAGGTTACTTGATATGTCTCCTTGAGCCTCTGCATAAGCCATTCTGTGCCTTTCAAAAGCCTATATGGAGCAAGGAAACTTGAGTCACAGTACACTGAAGAAGCTCTCATTTTTCATGAATGTGAAAACAACTTGTGAAAACGTCTGTGTCTCAATCATGTCTGGCAATGTCTTCACGCAGATGACATAGCCACACACAGTAAATAGCTTTATTAAGAATCCTAATAAAACACTTATAGAATTACATAATAACAAATTCAACATATATGTTGATGATTTAGAATTCATAAAAGGCTGCACACAACGGACTTTCAGCCTAGGAATCCTTGGGGTTTCGGGGTGTTTCTTTTTTTTTTTAAATTAAATTTTAACAAAGAACAACTTTTAATAAAGAACATAGGATTAGCGAGAGGTCAAATTTCCTTCTACCTTCCATCATCAACCATCTTTTATCTACTATGGCACCTTTGACCTTTGACCTATGACATGACATTACCTCTTCTGCCAGGATCTCAAACGTGGCTCCACCAAGCCTAGATGCTGTTCCTATGAAGCATTTATCTACCACCTCCTCTGCAAGACCAACTGCCTCAAAGATTTGAGCTCCCTGAAACAAGATGATGAGAGGAATTAATAAGACATCTAAAACATGTTCCATACCTGCCAACCTTCCACAGCAAAAACTAGGAGTCTCTCTAGGCAAAATTAGGAATACAGTCCATTTTGTATGCTTTTCACACGGAATATTTCAGATAAAGAGAGGAATCTAGGGTTCGATGCAATAGCTTAAAGATGAAGTTGAGTTCTGGTCATGCGATTGCATTGTGAAAGAAACGGTGTGGAATCGACCAGCAAAGGTTGATCATCTAGCATATAAGAATTTGTGTGTATTGCAAGGTTCTGGAATCATCAAAATGATAAGAAATTTGGCCAAGTCTTGGTAAAGTTACAAACACTGTACACAGAAATATGTACATGTATAGGGGACTACACGAACACGTGTCGTAAAAATCCTACCCTGGATTGTTACGATGTTACATGACATATTTAGAATATGAAGGCATTTGAAGAGCCATGCTTTTCAGGGAACATGTCTTATCTGATGTTCTTCCACACTTGCATAATAAGAATGATAACGCTCACAAATTATTTTTCACCTCTTCCCAGAACTCAACCTTCTCTTTAAAGGCCGAAAAATAGGGATGGTTGGCAGCTTTGATGTTCATATGATAAGAATGATTTCTAATGTCAAGTTACTGAAGCTTTGGTGTATTCAAAGCCCCATATGCGTAAATGATCGCAATGGACATAGATAGGCCTAAAGCCAGTCAACAAAAAGTCTCTTTCCCTCCCCCTTTTCATTCAGTGTGCTGCTTTTTACTATATTTATGCTTCCTTTCCTATCCTATCCCAGCCTTACATCATAACTCTACAGAAATGACATGTTCCTTGTCATTGTATCCTTCTCAGTATCATCCAAACACCTAAGCTAATTCCTTGCCATATTACCATACCCTCCAGCCTTGCCTTGTAACTCTACAGAAGTGAGATGTCCATCTTAGCCATTACGTTGGGGATACCCTTCTCAGTAGCAGCTATGACCATCTACACAACCTCAAATACTATCATAATGCTACATCCGAGTCATACTTTGTAACTTTGCAGGAGCGAAACCTCCATCTTGACCATCACTATTAGAGAGGTGCCCTTTGTAGCCCATATGACTCTCTGCTGAATCGCCTCTTAAAGCCCCACTGTACTACTTATAGCTACTTGTGCGCCCTCTATATAGAAAACAATGCCTAATCGGTGACCATTGGTCCCCCATGGTCCCCTTTTTCTTATGTTAATTGAGAGCTGATTTGATGAGATAACCACCTGTCAGTGACCATGCAGGGAGGTCTAATCCCTCCTGGCCAAACTAGTGCAGACGGGCTTAAGGCCAAATCTGTAGCCCTTCATAAATACTATACATAATTAATTCTTTGTAATAACCTCTTGCTGCTTTCAATCGTAATCTCACCTTGTAACTCTGTAGGAGTGAAATACCCATCTTGGCCATCACCTTGGAGATACCCTTCTCTGTAGCCGCAATGACCCGCTGCTGAATCTCCTTGGGTCCAAAGTCCACTCCCAGGAGGCTCTGCTCATGGAGGCTGATCAGGCACTCGTACAGGAGGTAGGGACAGATCGCATCCGCGCCGTAACCTAGCAACAGGCAGAGGTGGTGCATCTCGCGGGCCTCTCCTGTCTCTACGATGAGACCGACGTGAAGACGCTGTCGGGTCTTGATCAGGTGGTGGTGGGATGCCCCCAAGGCTAGCAGAGGGCTGTATGATGGGGAAGCATAGGTAAAAAATATAAATTACAATGTCAATTGAATTAAATTGAATTTATTCACCACTTTCATAAAAACATACAAAGGCAAAGAATACAATAATTTCTTGCAAACATAGATAAACCAATAAAATGGAAAATACACTAAAGGAAATTACAAAGTGGTTGGATCATCAAAAAAGTTACACAAACTTATCCAATGTAGATAGATGATCCTAAAAATGGTAATTATACACATGAAAATCCATTCCAATAAATGCACAAGATGTATACACAGTAATAATTAATTAATTTTATTTAGGCAAAATGCCAAACAATCCAACCCCCCCCCCCAAAAAAAAAAAAAAAAAAATTAAAAAAATCAATCAATCAATCAATAAGTAGCTCAAGACAAATTAAAATAATATTCCTCTAATTCTAAGTTCTGAGTAGAGAGTTGAACATAATACATGTACATGGGGGTTGACAAAAATCAACAACACCTCGCCAAATTAGACTACAGTAGTGGTCAAATACCTGACTGGCACTCTTTCTGGACCTGCAGCTCTGTCGGACAAGACCAAAAGAGTATAGCCCTGTTCCGTTGCCTCAGAACACTCTGCACAGATCCGGTCTATCGCTGGGACCAGTCCTGCATATCCAGCTTCCACAGGGAAAGTGATATCAATGGTCTTGGTCTATAGAAACAGAGATAGAACAAAAGAGAATATATCAAACCAATGAATTAAACCAGACAAATTAATTCAGATGACCGCTTCACCCCACTTCCGGCTACGTGAACCTAGATGTCCTTGTGGTAAGCCTCTGGTAATTAGAGAACTCAGTAGTCGATGAGTAAACTTAATGAAATAACTGCTGTAATCGGAAGCACCCTTCGTAAAAAAACGGGCCTGGATTGAAACAGAACAAAAATCTGTGAAACAGAATATAGTGTCAGTTTTGGACAGAACACAGAACAGGAAAGGTAGGAATTTTGAAAGTTGAGATCACAAATTAATGAGGAATTCTCTGATCATTTTATTCTGATGAGTGATGTCACACACAGAGATTTATAAGCTCCCAGTTCCCCCATCACTACTAAATTACACATGTTCTTATTTATGATGGGACAGGCAGATCTCTACATGATATATTATTGGTTATTCAATGCCATGATGTGAATAAGCAGTATTTTCAGAATAACTATTTTGTTTTAAAGAGGGGCAATCAGAACTTTGTACAAAAAGAATGTCAAGATTTCTCTTTGTCCCATCTTCTATCAGTTCCCCAATCTGTTTCTCCAACTTTTCTGCCTCAACTCAAACCCAACATGAAATGAAAGGTTAATTCTGCTTATTTTATTCCAATTCGCTAAACCCTTCCAATGATACCAACCTTCCATGTGCGAAGAGATGTGTCTTTAATGATCTCAAGGTCGTGCAAGGTCAAGACAGGAGTCTCCAAGAAGAGACGGTTGCACTGCTTCTCGCTTGGCTCCAAGATGTTGTCTTCAGGGCCGATGGGGCATGCCTATAGTTACAAAAAAAAAAGTAATTTTGTCATTTTTTAGTTTTAATGTGAAAACTACATAACAAAAGGTCAAGGGAGATAAGAAAAGTGGTCTCTTTACACACATGTTGTCTGCAGGTAGTGATCTTTTTTTATACAGTTTTCAATGAGAAGCACTGTCCAAGAGAAACACAGTCTTTACGATTGACAATCTTTACAGATGGGCACTATCAAAATCAAATTAGACTGAAGTTTCTACTTCTCGTCACTGCCTTTTGCCATTTTGTTTTACCATGCATGATGAAAATTGTGTCAGATCATATTTGAATGCAAAGAGTCTCAGATAATCAAGGAAGTTGAATTGTTGTAGTTGTAGAGGTGTCGTGGTCGAGTTGATACGTCATCGGAATGTCGATCACAAGGTCCTCGGTTCGAGTCCCGCCGCGGCACTTATGTCCTTTGGCAAGACATTGATCTACATTTGCCACACTCAACCCAGGTGATGTAAATGGGTACCTGGCAGGAATCAATTGCTTGAAATACTAGAGCGCCGTAATTGCCGCCTTGCTAAAGCAAGGGTAATAATCGGGGCAGCGCCAGGAGTGTCACGACATGATGGACATGTGCGCTATATAAGAAGCCACCATTATTATTATTATTGATTCTCACCAGTGACATGACGATGCTCTCTCTGATGGGATCAATAGGTGGGTTGGTGACCTGGGCAAAGAGTTGCTTGAAGTACTCAAAGACCAATGGATTACGCTGAGACAGGCAAGCCAGAGGCGCATCGTTACCCATGGATCCGAGAGGCTCTTTCCTGGTTGAAAGAAACAGAAGGGTAAAATGACAGTTTCCGGAAAAAGGGGACAAAAGCAAGATAATAACCTGCAGCATTTACCAAATCCAGAGCAAGTCCACTTACCAGTTTCAACGCCAATATATGCCTCGAGGCTCATTATTTCACAATCTTTCAGTCATGTGGATACATTGCTTTCAAACCTACCTGTTGTAAAGTAAAATACTACAGGCTACAGAAGAGAGTAGTCTGTTTGAATGAAAAATGCAAAATCTTTTTCCTGCAAAATTACATGCAAAGGGGTAAGATGGTTTACAGAAAATCTATGAGCACATGCTCTTTTCTGTTACAATCTCATCTTCCTGTTACGTGATACCTTGCCACTATCTTACTCTATCATTTGACTGGATGTACAACATATCCTTCGGTGACGATTGCTCCGTGGTCAATATCATATACCAAATGAATTCTTAATGTCAGTCCTAGACTGAACACTTTACCAAACCCTAATCCTATACCTTACTTAAAATCCAATTACAAACCTCACCTTAACATTTGCATTTGATGAAATAAACCCCAGAGCAATCACCACTGGATATGTCGAACCATCATCCGTTGAAACTTGTTAAGACATCTCAAAGACACTTCATTTCACACCTGACACACCATGCAGGAGATATTATTTTCAACAAACACGCACACAAAAGAAGTAAGAAAGGGGGAGAAAAGAGGCTTCCGTCTTCCCATAGATCTTTCCTAGCTCAGGTTCCTGAATTCTGACCTACAGTATGAAGACACAGGGATGGTAATGGCCACAGGGATGGAAGAAGAGCAGTTCTGCAGGCTAGCTTACTTGTTCTTCACCATTGGAACGAGAAGGAGGTTGATATGCTCCACGCTATAGCCAAACATGGAGAGACGATGATCGCACTGGACGGGGACAAGAGGACCGATCTCTGGTTCTTCGCCCTTTGTTTCCAGGTGAGCCTTGTAGAGGTCCTCTAGGGTGACAGCCTGCGGGTAAAGGGGGAGGCAAAGCAAAGATCTTCTGATTAATACAGAGATCAAGATCAACTACGTGATTGAAATGGAAGGTTGTGTTATTATTTTGGGGGTAGCACAACTTGTCAAAACCCACAAGCCTCTAATGTTAAAGGGGCTGTAGCATGGGAGATATTGGTTGACGCTATCTACGTCCTCTTCTGGACAACTGCATGTAAACAAATGAACTTGATTAACTGGGTCAGCGCGCGCTAGTGTTCGCGAAACAGACCGGAGTTCCCCTCACGCTTCGGTTTCGCGTATGTTGCACACACATATACGTAGGCCTACTGCGGTGTGTTGTCCGTAGTCGTATTATACCCGATTTGCCCTGAGTCTCCTCATGCTACGGCCCCTTTAAAGACCATGCAAAAGTGTGGCGGTAAACTGCTTCCAAATATTCACTGCAGCAAAACTAAACAAGATCAGCTCAGAGGACTTTACATTTCTTTACCTCTCAAAACAAAGATCTTTGCGCATGCTTACGCGCCATTGGTGCACCCATGTATGGTGTGTTCTTTTTGAAATTAATAAAATGCATTCAATAAAATGCATCTCGACAGTCTTGACATTCATTTTCCTAATAAGTTTTGCAGCAGCTGCATTTCAAAGCAGTTTACCATATCATGTCTTACCATTCACGAGTCCAAATTTAAACTAAATTAAGTGGGCAGATTTATACTAGCCATTCAGTCCAGAAGAGGGCAAATGAACATACCTGTTGGTCCATCCACTGCTTGACCGGTCTGAGGGTAGCAATGTGATGCTTGATGTCCACGTCGTTGATGAACTCTCCTAGCTCTGTATCGACAAGCAGCATCCTGCCTGGCTTGAGACGGCTCTTAGACTGCGTGTCCTCTGGAGCAACGTTCAACACCCCTACCTCGCTGGCCATCACCACGAAGCCCGACTTGGTGATGTAGTAGCGCGAAGGGCGAAGGCCGTTGCGGTCTAGGATGGCTCCGACATAACGGCCGTCAGCGAAAGTGAACAGGGCTAGTGAGAAGGAATGAAATAAACAAACATGTAAATATCATCTGCTGAGTCCCAGAGGGAAATTACATGTAACCCTTTGTTACATTTATGAGTTAATGCTCTTCTGACTCTGAGAACCTGATCTTCTTTTCTGTTCAAGGTTACGTAGATCTAAAAGTGTAAACCTGATTCTCTTCCATTGCAAAGTGAGCTTCATGACCGTTCACCTGTTGGCTACAGAAGCAAACTGCAATGAATCCTGTCAAACAACTTTGGCAGAACACTTACATTTTACATGCATTCTCATGACATGAATACAGTCAAGTCTGTTTTAGTGGGGCATCTCTATAGAGAAATGGGTGTTATCGAACCTATCTAGAAAAGCTACCTGTCTACAGAGGCCAGTTTTTCTGTGTCCCTGTTCTTCTTCTGGTTAAGTACAGACCCCCGTTGGCGTATTATCCTACTTGTGCTTGTCGAGTGCCCAGATGAATAGTGCAAGTAAAAATCTCACTACAAGTTGATACCAAATGCTTAGGACTTTTGATAGATGAAGACTTGAATTGGTCTAAACAATCGAAAACGTAAGTAAACTTACCCAGAAAAACATTAGCATGATAAAGAGAGCAAAGAGTTTTTTGCCTCAAAAATCCTTAAAGTTACTTTATAACAGTCTAGTGTTGCCACGATTAGATAACTGCTCTGTTGTATGGTCGAACAGATTTCATTCTCATACAACTAAGCTGCAAAAAATTCAAAAGAGGGCCGCAAGAATAATATTGAACAAGACATATGACACAACGTCGGCTGATTTGTTCACAAGTCTTAAATGGATGACACTAGACAAGCGGTTTGAGTTAAGTCGCGTTATGATGATATATAAATGCGTTCATAACTTAGCACCTTCTTACCTTCAGGTAGGCTTAATCAATCCTAATGATGAACATGAGCATCATGCAAGGCAAATAGACAGTGGATGTTTACGTGTGCCTAGATTTCACACTGATTGTTATAAGTGTAGCCCAATTGTTTCTTCCACATTTAAATGGAATAAGCTAGATAATTTGTTGAGAACGGCTTCCTCTGTCAATTCATTTAAGAGATTGTTTAAACAAAGTTGTAATTTGTGAATGGCTCAGCCAAACATACACTACGTGCATGTTCTGTAATATTAACATGTCTTATTCACATAATTGCGACTTAATCAATATTTTCCTATTGACATTACTGTTTACTAGGTTAATGATATATGTTTATTTTGCACATGAGTATTATTTTTTTTAACTGTTTTGTATAAACGTTATAAACGATGTAAATATGTTCATGTTTATTCAGGGCCCCATGGAAGACCACTACTTGTTGGTGAATGGGCTACCCTGTCAAAAGATTAGAAATAAATAAATAAATAAATAAATACTATGTGCGGCTAAAAAACAGAAGAGGCTTAATGTTATGGCCTACATAGACAGGTTTGACTGTATATGGTTTGGAAGCATTTTGAGTTGAAATTAAAAGGCAGAAAAGTCATCCATATTATATACCTGGTCCGTCCCATGCTTCCATAGCACATGAAGCCCAGCGGTAGAAGTTCCTTTTCTCCTCACTCATCATAGTGTCCTTATGCCAGGCCTCTGGTATCATAGTCATTACAGCCTGTAGGTCAGAGCAAGAAGGAGGCAAATTAAGATGTAGGAAAAATGACAAAGTAAAGATAACTATGCCAGGGGGTGTTTCACAAAGATCCTAAGTTTTACTTATCTCTAAGTTGGACTTAACAATTATGCAAAGCCATAAGCATCTATGAAAATATTTTGTAAAAATTATTTGAATAGGCATATAATGTTGATTACAATCATACATATTTTCTATTATCAAGGAGATTTCCTGTTCCTGATGTGGAATTTATCAAAAGTCTATAATACTTGAATTTTCACTTTTGAATATATTTTATTTTTATACAAATGGCTCTCCTTAATGTTTAAGTCCAACTTAAGCTCTACTTAGGATCTTTGTGAAACATCCCCCAGGTCTCTGGTACCATTGTTATCACTGCCTGACATCGAGAGCAAGAGGGATGGATGTCAATGACAATTCAAAAATTGACGCTCCTGAAGGTGAGAAGGAGATGATCCAATATTTCAGCCTGGCTTATTAAAATACTTGAGAAACATATAGCTAAGGTCATGCTTGGGGTTGGATTTAGGTTAGGTTTAGGTTTCATGGTTCAGGTGTCAAGTCCACGATAGGTAGGAACTTGAGAAACTGAACAAGCAATCGTCACAAGAGTATTTGTCGTAAAATGACAAAGTCAATCCTGAATAACTCTGTTGTATAATGGAAATGGTACATTAATGTCTAATACATGTATGAAAAAGTACTTTAAAGATCTTTCTTGGATGAAGTACTGGTGTTTATTTAGTCAATGGGGTAATGAAACCACAAAACAAATTTTCTTTGATTTGTGTTGTTAATTTCAGGTAAAAAGTTTGAATTATTTCTAACGGGAAGGGACATTTCATCCTCTTTTTTTTTATCATTCAATAGTCAAGATATGACGTTCTATCACTCCAGCAACTCTTCAGAAATTTCATATCTCTATCAAGTAATTATCAAAAGAGTTTCACTTTCATTTGTCCTCTTGATTATAGTATTTTCTTTGACCACAACTCAAGTTTCAGACACTAGACATTTAGGCTTACCTCAGGAAGGGATCGACCTCCGGCCATGATGAGGAACTCCAGGACATTGTCCACCCTGCCTGAGTCTGGTAGCCCCTCCTCCACCACAGGATAGAGCTGTTTGAGCTCGTCCCCGTACTTGGAGCTGCTCATGACGCCCTCTCTAGCCCTCATCAGGTTCTCATTGCCTCGGATGGTGTTTATCTCTCCATTGTGGGCGACGTATCTTTAGAGTCAATTATAAGGAAAAATCAAAATCATTTATCATCAATTTTTTTTTTTTTTTTTTTTTTTAGCATAACATATATATATATCTAAGAAAAAGTGCATCATACAATATATCTGCATAGTAGCAACTGATCAACAGTGTACTACTAAACTTATCATCAAAGTTCATGCCACACAGATGCAACAACCTAATATACAATATATGTGAAATACAAAATCATAAGAACATGTAGCATAATGCTAAGCAGGATTGGTCCGATTATTGTATTACTTGCCATGGAAATATACAGTTAACAACTATATCATTCATACCCCCTTATAAATTTGATGCGAGTCTTGTTTCTTTTGTAACTCAAGAATGAAAGGTACACTGGTCTAATTAGGGCCTTTGTTGAGTACTTTCAGATGTAAGCTTTAATATGTCATATTCTCAAGAAACGTAAATCAAGATAAATCAATTTTTCACAAACAAATCAACAATTAGAAAACTTGGCAAGGGAAAAATTAAGTTGTATACCAGTATGTATTAATATATTTCTAAGGATATATTTTGCGGTATGTATTAATATATTTCTAAGGATATATATCTGCATGTATATTGATGTGAATATTGATGTTCATTTCATTTGACAAAGTTAAGAATACATGATAAGACTTATTAGTTTTGGCAATTTTTTTTAAATAATGATTATGAATAGATAACTTTATACCAAGCACTTTGAAGAGTTACTAAGCTACGCAGTTGTTTTGGTATGGCTTTGGTAATAAGGGTTCAAAACGAATCCCAATCTTTTTCCCTGTCACTCTCTCTAGTTACACGATAATGTGTTTGTATCTGATAGAAGTGTTTGCACAGCTTTGATGCAGACGAGAATAGAGAGGGAACATACAATTTACGAATGCATTAGTGTACGTCTTGCACTATTGTCATTATAACAGCAAGATGAGTACATCATCATTCTTATACAGTAGATTTGCGGGTGCACCATGTGAGAGAGAGAGAGAGAGAGAGAGAGAGAGTTGAGGAGTCCTGAATTCTTCCCAACTAAACTATGGGCTCGTTATTGGGAGATAAAAACATAAAGTGGGTATTCCAAACTTTAAAGTTTAAAATCTCGCTTTCACATTGAAACATAAAAAAGTGTAGAATATTGCTGTGCATGAAATATTATTTATGGTAATGACTTGAAATCAGCTCTATAAGTGTGTGGGAGAGGATGGGGTTATTTTGCTCAGAAACAGAGAGCTGTGTGTATTGAAATAGCCCATGTAGACCTAACGAGTAGAGGACACTGTCTGTTCTTCTGTTTTCATTTTTCTTCTCTCTCAGCTACTTCGTAACGGAGGCATAACAAGTCTAGTAACATTCCAAGAACGTTGACAGAAACCTCTGGGCAAAGAATGTACTTTACTATCCTGGGGCAATATAGACAATTACTTTCTTCCTTCGTTTCTATACATTTATTTTTTTTTGCCTGAAAATTGGATTTAAAAAAATCAAAATCAAATCAAAAGCATGTGGGGTACTCTCACCTAGCACACCTGCCAACCTTTCACAGCAACAATTAGGAATACAGTCTATTTCATATACTTTTCACACAGAATATTTCATAAAAAGAGAGGAATCTAGGGTTCAAAACAATAGCTTGCCCGATCTAAATAGGAACAATTACTCCAAAAAAGGAAACACTTGCAGCTATGACTTTAAAGCCCCACTGCACTAGTTATTATCGTACTAATTACGATTTAATCGTACTGGTTGGCATCTCTGGTTATCGCATCAAATCAGCTCTCAAGTCTCAATAGACATAATAAAAAGGGGATCATGGAGAACCAATGGTCACCGATTACGGTAGGCATTGTTTGCTGTATAGAGGGTGCTATATAGAGGGTGCAAGCAGAGCCATCTATACACAGAGTTTGGCCAATTTGGTTTCACTGGGTCACAACATGGTGTATATTCTTTTGTTTTGTGCTTGCCCAACAAAGCGGTTGTCGCCATATTGTGTCCAACTCAAACCGGGTTGGCCAAACGCTGTGTATAGATGGCTCTGGGTGCAAGTAGCTATAAGTAGTGCAGTGGGGCTTTAATAGGAATGGCATGTGTACCTGTGAGGATGTGCTCTTTCCCAGCTGGGGAAGGTGTTGGTTGAGAATCTACTGTGGACCACAGCAAAGTGGGTCTCGTAGTCTGGGTCCGCAAAGTCTCCAAAGTACTTCCATAGCTGAAACGGTGTAAACAAACCCTAGATAGATACAAAGAACAGAAGACAAAGTGAAAAGTTTGAAGATGGAGGAATTTCAGTCGCATACATTTAAACTATACATGCATGACGGATAATAAAGACTAGAAACAGACGAAGATATGTTATGACAACGTTTCAAGAATACAGAGCATGGAAACAATGGCAGAACTAGAGACGCTCAACAACTATAGGCCCTCCAAAAAGAAAAAGCCTCTAGGTTTTTTGTATTTGTCCAAAAAACATTCAAAATATATTTAGAATATTTTAAGAGTTCACATCTTATGATTTTACAATGACATTAAAAATGACAAGAAAGCTTATAAAAAGTAAGGAATCTTTCAGTTGAAATTGTTTTTCTTTCTTGTATACATATCCATGTACCCACATGTAAAAGGGTGTATACAGGAAAGACAATGCAGTTTGTTCAAGTTTAACAGGCACATCATTCAATATTCTGAGCATTGTCTCAGTAATCCAGCTATTGAACATCAACTTCTATTTCCAGACAGTGATGAATAGAGTATTGACTGGATCAAGGGCTATGGTCATCTTTCCTTAGTACTTTAGCAAAGAGGTATTATCAGAGGAATTATCAGTGGGATTATTATAGGGATTATAAAATAGCTAGAGGTGGTGCTTTTGTTCAAAGCCCCCTTCTTTTGAATTGAGCTTAAGAACTTCAAACTTATACATGCACAAAGGTTTACTGGAAAGTAGAGACAAAAGCCAAGTGACATTGCATCCCAGCCCCCCCCCCCCCCCCTTCACTCCTTGAACGGAGGAATACCGTGCATGTTCCCAAACTCTCCGGCTCGTAACAAAAGAAAAAGGTCTACCCACATTGACTTTACACACCAGACTTTTACTGAAAAGGGGGGTGCTGAAAAAAGCTTGTATAACAAAAGAAAAAGGTTGACCCGTTGTCGTGTAGGGATCAGTGATTGTCCTTGGTAGTATAGTGGTAAGTATCTCCGCCTGTCACGCGGAAGACCGGGGTTCGATTCCCCGCCACGGAGCCATGTCGTGTAGGGATCAGTGATTGTTGGAGGCGAGGAGCATTAAGAAAGACGCTGTACTATTTCTTGTTATAATTCACGAGAACCTTTAATCATCATATACTTGTCGTAATTATCACATTCACAAATTCAAGTCTCTGTAGAATCCTTGTTCAGCGGTTGACGGCTGAAACCAAAGTCCCTAACATTATCCAACTTTACATTCGGGAAAGTTTGGGGAGAGTAACAATGTTGGGAGGGGAAACTTATTCATGATTATGATTGGTCAATGGTCAGGGTTGTCATGGTATTATGGGGAGTGGCTATGGAGAGTGCAAGTGACTGGGGTTTGGGCATATGAGTCATGGTTCTAAGAATGTGGTTCGATCCTTGAAGCTATAACTCTGGGGTGGTCATTAATGGTTAAATGTTTATAATAAAAGTAATGGGATAATGGGGTTCTGTTTTATCATGGAGCAGGTGGGAGAAAGGTGAATGAAAGGTGAATGACTGAAAGGAGGGGGGAATAATACAAGTACTACATAACACCGTATTGACTTTACACACCAGACTTTTGTTGAAAAGGGGGGGGGGGGATCGCTGGGATC
Source organism: Strongylocentrotus droebachiensis (assembly GCA_035222895.1). Lineage (NCBI taxonomy): Eukaryota > Metazoa > Echinodermata > Echinoidea > Camarodonta > Strongylocentrotidae > Strongylocentrotus > Strongylocentrotus droebachiensis. Next base: position 3,402 of record JAVYIG010006276.1, on the reverse strand, counting down.
ACGCATAAACGTACCCTAAATAACACTGAGTGTGGGGGGGGGGGGGAATAGCGTGTAGAGGCATGTAATATTAAAAACAGTGCAGGGCAATTTACCGAGTTTCATTTAGAAGGAACGGCATCTACAAATACACATCTATCTCAATACCTAAGTACACAACTAGGTCTATATAATCATAGGCCTAGACATAAACATTTCAGAATATCATTATAGGCCAAAGTATGTGAAATGTACTTAGCTAGAGCATATTTCATTACTTGAGTACCAGTATTATTCATTTGTGATGCATTATGAATTCCTTGTTACATGTTTGTGAGTTCCACCAACCACACAATTCTTCTGCCACCTGCTTTAGAAAGGTTGAGCATTCTCATGCAGAACCATAATTGCGCAACTGTGAGCTCTAAATCAAAACATCCGTTTGGCCCACGCACTGCTCACGTCATCCAGCCATGGCCCTCGTGAAGACTTCCATCTAAATATGGAAGCTCGTTTGTACAGCATCCCTGCATTATATTTACCCCCTTCTCTGTCTCTCTCTCTCTCTCCCCTTCTCTCTCTCTCCCCCTTTCTTTCTCTCTCTTGATCTCGCTCCGTCTCACTCTCCCTTGATCGACCTCTCACCCCCTCTCACTCTCCCTTCCTCTCTCATTCCCCCATGCACACATCAAATTGATGCCATCAATTATAGATTTCTGTCCCGCAATCCTCATTCTCTTCCACATTTTATTTACCCCTCCCCCCTCTCTCTCTCTCCCCGCCCACCCCCCCCCCCCCCCCCCCCCCCCCCACACACACATCAAATTGATGCCATCAATTATAGATTTCTGTCCCGCCATCCTCATTCTCTTCCACATCTTATTTACCCCTCTCTCTCTCCCCCATCCCACGCAATTGCATACCGTCAAACACCAAATTAATGCCATCAACTGCATATTTGCGCATGTTTATCCAGCCATTGCACTATAGCCTAAATCCCCTAGAGGGCTTTCTTCATTGATAATCAAGTGGCGTTTGACGTCAAACAGAGCCTCACACCAAGCAACCCTCATGATCCTCACTATTGTGCCTGTTTAATTACAAGGGAAATTGTAACACACATCTTTGGTATCTTACTGTATGTCTGCTGTAATCTCATTTCCTGGAAGTACATTGTACAATGCATATTCCATACACATCTTTCTGCATTCTTGAGATGTAAATAATGATAATAATTGTGTATACATATGCTTTAATCGCAGCATAGTCGTATACATGTATGTATCACATCACAATCTTTTGTATATCCATGGCACATAGGGCACTACTTTATATTGCAACCTTGATATTTCAAGGACCATAATAATAGAATACAAATAAGGGTGTCCAGCAACTAGCTTTGTGGTTTAAGTGTTATATTTCATCTTGCTTGGTGTATACATGTACAGTATAGTCTACAGATTTCTCTCACATGTAGCTTTCAATTCAGAATGGGTAGTTTAATATCTACTGTAGATAACACTGTACAATCCATGTATCTTGAGTGAAACTGCCAATAAAGACCATTAAAGAGATGAAAGGGGATCTTTACAAACACCTGTCAGGTGGTATACAAACACCTGACAGGTGCTATACCACCTGTCAGGTGGTATAGGTTCCTTTGTACATGTTTCAACGAGAAATGAGTTGAAAGGAAACAAATAATGATGTTTATTAATACACAGGTGGGCTTTCTATACAGGTGGTTTTTAAAGCAGTTTTGACTGTATCCTTGGTACACTGCTCATATGTATGCTGGACAGTACTCATTGAGATGGATTGGGTAATTACTCAGTGAGAATGTATTTTTTTTAATGTCTTTCCAAAATCAGTGCTTACATGTATCTCATTATCTGGGAAAGCAATTAACTCAGCATTAGATATGAGTGATTGGTCTTTTATGAAATTCATGTCTAAGACCATGCGGGCAGGAAATTAAACCAGGTGTCCTTGAAAAGATATCCATGTGCAATGCATAAATAATGGCCCATGAAATGTTACTAGACAGCAGTGAGAATTGTATGAACTAGCATAATTTAGATGTACCTGACTGGGATGAATTTATTTTCTAGTTTGTGTATGGGAAGAGGTTTGGATGAGGAGAGGGAGAGAATGCATGGAAGGAGAAGAGGAGAAGAGAAGAGGGAATAGGGGGTTGGGGTAGGGAAGAAGGAGAGGAGGGGGTAGAGGGAGGATGGGGGTAATTAATATAGGGGGTAGATGAACAGGAGAACGCACACAGGAAAATAGAAGACCCCAATAAAGTCCCAGAAACCCTTTTAGAGTTCAGGACTAGGGCAGGGAAAGAGGGAATGTGTAAATTATTGGAAAAAATGAACAAAGAAAAAGAACTATTTGTCTTCTGTGACATTCAAATTGTTCTGTTGAATATTCCAAAGAGATACATTTCACTGGATACCAATAATGTGATTCTAATATCTGGACCAAGCCATCAAAATATTGTGACTATTCTCAATTGTAATCATAATATAGAAAACTTTGGGTACATGTAGGAGGTACTTGGGATATGTGATTGGAAACAATAGAATATATTGGAGTAATTGACAGGATCCCATGGCATTACTCCACAAGGCAAGATGCAACGGTCCATGTGCACATCAAGTACTCTTACCACACTGCCATGTGATCAAACACAGCAGAACAATTGCCTCATACACACAATTAACATGTAGGTCTTAATTACTGTTACTTGAGAGCCAAAGGGCTACACATCACTATACACGCTAAGAGTACACGCTGTAGTAAGTCAATGCCCTTCTGTCTCTCCCGCAGACAATATCTCTCGTTACATAATCCAAGATCTAATGGTATGCGATCAGGTTTCCTTTATCAGTCTCACTCAGAGCATGTGATCAACAATAAGATGGCTGTCCAATACTCAAATTACTTTCCTTGTATCTCCCGTGCATATCCCAGGTGAAAGGTAATGCTATTCCATCACCAATTTATCTTGAGGGTACAATTTCATATGTATGATACAACTGGGCCCCATTTCACAAACTTGTCATCAGTGACAAATGACAATTTTTGTTATAAGCTTGTGAAATCCTTGCTTCTGATTGGTTATCACCAGATTTGTCACTGGTTTTTGTCATTGAAAAGGGGCTTTGTGAAACGGTTCCCTGACCTTGTCATCTGTCAGCTGGTGTCTTCTGTTCATTTAGTTTTAGAGTTGGTTATTTAAGTGGAAAATGAAGATCAAATGGGTGGGACCAGTGTGAAAAAAATTGTCAGCTGCTTAAAGATATATGGTCTGTTTAAACCTAGAAGAGCACTGACTGTGTAAAATGATGTGCTTTAAAGCTCTTCTGTCTAAAACAAATTATATCATACCAGCATTAATCTAAGGAGAAAAGGCTTGAA
>JAVYIG010006275.1:0-120826 GCA_035222895.1 Strongylocentrotus droebachiensis | reverse complement strand
AGGGCGAGAGAGAGAGAGAGAGAGAGGGGGGGGGGGAGAGGAAGAAAAAGGGAGGAAGAGAGAGAGAGAGGAAGAGAGAGAGAGAGAATGAGAGACAAAGAGAGACAGAGAGAGACAGAGAGAGACAGAGAGAGATAGATAGAAATATAGAGAATGAGAGGGTTAGAGAGAGAGGGAGAGAGAGGGAGAGAAGGACGAGAATAGAAGAGAGAGAGAGAAAGAAAGAAAGAGAGAGAGAGAGAGAGAGAGAGAGAGAGAGAGAGAGAGAGAAAGGAACATGAAATATAAATAATAGGACCCCTTCCATCCCCAAACAGTGGCCTCGTTAAAATCGCGTTTTCTCCATCGAGTACAGACTGGTGCACCTATCTTGATGCGTTACCGTATAGCTCAATGGCTGGTCAGGGAAGAATTACACCCCCAAAGTATCGGTTTCTGAAGGATCTGAAAATATCACTGCCAATCCAAGACACAGTGTGCAAAAACAACAACATAACAAATAACAACAATACCAACTACAAATTCTTGATGAATATCAAACATGTCTAAAATAGAACAGAAAGTTTGTTCTCCAATGCAGGGGAGTGTTTCACAAAGAACCGAATTCGAACTTAACTCTAAGTTGGACTTAAACATTATGGAGAGCCATTAATTTTGTAGCCTTAAAATAAAATATATTCAAAAGTGAAAGTTCAAGTATTTAAGACTTTTCATAAATTACACATCAAGAACATGAAATCTCCTTGATAATAGAAGATATGAATCAACATTTTAAGCCTTTTGGCTTTTAAAATAACTTTTACTAAATATTTTCAAAGATGGTAACGGCTTTCCAAAATTGTTAAGTCCAACTTAAAGCTTAGTTCAACTTAGGATCTTTGTGATTTGCCATGACTGCCGAATTCAATGTCGGCCAACATGTGTACAGTGTCCCTCTGCTCAGCTGCACATCTTAAGTTCGTCCTAGAGAGCTAATCTTGAGCTCTGCTTTAAGGGCAAACGGAAGTCGAGAGAAACAGCTTACACTAATCACTTAATGTGTCACTCACTAGATGGGTTGTCTATACCCCCATCCCAAACAATAAAATAAATTAAAAGTGACAGAAACTTGATGGAAATGACACTCATTTTAAGTTTATCACACAATGATACTGCGTGCTCCGTTCTTTAGTTGGTCATTTCTCATCTCGTTCACATCAAGATTCTCATCACAAAATAATACGTGGTTTTGGATCTTCAGTAAAAGTTTCGTATAATAATTATGTAATCACTCATGATTACCCTGAAGTTTAAAATCACTGCGAAGAAGGAAATTGTTGGTCCGTTCACTTGACTCTCAATGCAAAGGTTAAAGGTAAAGACCCAAATACATTTTTCTGAGTACAGAGCTTGTCACTTTACGAAGACTGGGCCAAATTTCTTATCATTTTGATGATTCCAGAACCTTGCAGTACACACCTTTATGCTAGATGATCAACCTTTTCTGATAGATTTCACAACGTTTCTTTCACAATGCAATCGCATGACCAGAACTTGTCTTTATCTTTAAGAGTTCGAATCCTTTGGCATAGCATTAATCCACATTTGCCACCATCCACCAAGATGCAAATGAGTACCCAGCAATGCTGAGATGATAATAAATACAGGTCCCGCAGGAAGAGCAAAATTGATAATGATGTAGCTACCCTGGGTAAATACACTGTCGCTCATAAAGGTGGAATATTTTTTTTATCCCAATTTATGGAATTATTTTTAAAAAAAATTTAAAAATAATAGATCTAGATAATAGTATACATTCTCAGATTTTATTGAATAATAATTTGCCAATGTGTGTTTTGCGTGACTGCTAAAGCATGTGTATGATACTATGCTTATCAACTAGGGGACCTATGCCCTTAAGTCATAAATGACAGTAATGAGGATTGATGCCCCACAAAAGGGCACTAATATAGCACATCGACACAGTTTTGATCATGGGGCCGCACAGTTACGAGGCCATTGCTTGGTCACTGAACCATGACTGTACGCAGCGGGGGCTAGGGTAGGGGGCAGTTTCCATAAATAAATAAAATGTCATTTTACCCCAGTTCCTAACATAAAATATCTTCTGTGTGCCCATGCATTGAGCCATAATGCATGGCCGTCCAGAGGATTTTTTTATGTTGGGGACCGGGGTAAAATGCAATAAATTATTGAAAATTTATTGCATTTTCTGTTTTTTTTTAAATTTATGAAAACTGCCCCCTACCCTAGGCCCCCGCTGCGTACAGTCATGGTTTAGTGACAAAACAATGGCCTCGTAACTGTGAGGCCCCAGGATCAAAACCGTGTCGATGTGCTATATTAGTGCCCTTTTTGGGGGGCATTAATCCTCATTACTGTCATTTATGACTTGAGGGCGTCTAGGTCCCCTAGTTAATAAGCATAGTAGCATACACATGCTTTAGCAGTCCCGCAAAACACACATTGGCAAATTATTATTCAATAAAATCTGAGAATGTATACTATTATATAGATCTATTATTTTTAAATTATTTTTAAAATAATTCCATAAATTGGGGTAAAAAAAAAAATTCCACCTTTATGAGCGACAGTGTAGGAAATTATTTAATATTTGTATACATTATTTATTTTCATTTCGCTGACAGCATACAAATACAACAGAAGAATTCGAAATGACAAGATACAATCAAGAATTAACATAACAAAAAAGAATAAAGGCCTTATATGAGAGCCTATTTAAAGCCCCTCTGAACTACTTGGGCCTGTACATAGCAAACAGTACCTAATTGGTGACCATTGATCCCCCATGGTCCCCTTTTCTTATGTTAATTGAGAGCTGGTTCGATGAGATAACCACCTCTCATTGACCATGCAGGGAGTTCTAATCCCTCCTAGCCAAACTAGTGCAGAGGGGCTTTAAAGGGCCCATGACATCGAAATACAAGTGTATTCATGTTGGTGTGCAGTCCTGCATACATCTCATATTTTGATATGAAGACTTCTGAATTTGTTTCATAGATTTGTAAATATTTTTTTAAATATTTTTTTCTTCAAACTTGCTAAGCTCCACCCCAAAAACCTCCAGATCTCATTCCCCTTGTGACATCATCTGTCAGTCATCAATGAGCTAACTTGAGAAAGTGGTATGTATCTTTGCCGAAGTCGACCACCTGTTACAATACCTAATACAATAGCAACATACAAGTTGCAATGTCAGACATGCTGTAGCATCACCAGGAAGACAAAGGCAATGATGATGTATTATTGTATGGAAGCCTGCAATTCTATTATGAACGTGTGCTAAGCTGGGGGAAATTACATACCATTGTCTATTCTAGAATATTGGTCTGACATGTCTGTCATAGCAACTTATATGTTGCTATTGTTTGTGGTATTGAAGCAGGTGGTCAACTTTGGCAAAGTTACATGCCACTTTCTCAAGTTAGCTTATTGATGACTGACAGATGATGTCACAAGGGGAATGAGATCTGGAGGTTTTTGGCGTGGAGCCTAGCAAGTTTGAAAAACAAATATTTCAAAAAATATTTAAAAACCTATGAAATAAATTCAGAAGTTTACATATCAAAATATGAGATGTATGCAGGATTGCACACCAACAGGAATACATTTGTATTTCGATGTCATGGGCCCTTTAAACGAAAGAAAGGGAAATAATCATCCATGGTATTTCTGTATTGGCTTTAGCTCAGAATGTGAATAAATAAATATCAGTGCATGTATAATCACTAGACATTCCCGGGGAAACATTCTCCTTTACGTGCCTCACATGACCAGGTATTCAGTTACACTAATGCATCCCCTCCGAACATGATTTCCGTATCCATGACAACACGAGCCTGAGCACATGGAAAATGAAATGTACACAGTGTAGAATAAATTTAAGCCTTCGCGCCAAATCGATAAGTCTCACTCATGTCACATCTCAAGCACGTGTGCTGGCCCGCGGGTTGCCCCGATCTATTTGCGTATAATGATTGGAGGCGGTATATTGAATTGAATTGAATTTATTTTCTTCTGCAACATACAAACCAACTTACTTTTTAGCGATACAACATAGACAAAACACACCCAATCTTTGTTTAACGTGTATGCAATATAATAATAATAATAGAAATGTTGATATCAAAACAAAATGTAACTGCATGATTGAACTCTCTCCCACAATCCTCTCCCTTCCTCCACCCCTCTTTCTTTCTTGATACCAAGAATTATTCATTAAAGTAATGTAGCAGAAGAAGGGCTATCACAATAAACGCTTGCTTGATAGCGTGATAGCCAAGGGTAGGGATCGGGGGGGGGGGGGGGGTTGATACCCCCCACACACAAACTGGTGATGGTGATGATGGTGATATGTCGGTGATAATGATGATTGATGAAAATGAAAATGTAAATATGTCTGACACAGAAAACTTAAGAAATATACGGGAGTTATGAAATATAGTGATGGATGTTTATATAAATCCGGAAATACTATTGAATATTATTTCAGAACTGGGAAAAGATCAAACTATGTACTCTGACAGAAATGCTTCCTACGCATTGAATATAGGGTTTCACATGAATTTATTGAGTCTGGGAGGTCTGGGAGAACTTTCCGTAAATCTAGACCATGCACGATGTCTTATTGATTTATGCAGGATCAATAATTCAGGATTTTTCAAATGAAAGTTTAATGAATTCCGACATGGGTAATAATAGATAGTGTTTTTTTAATACAAAGAATTTCTTAAAATATAGGGAGGGGAAGGGAGTAATAAGGGTACAAAGAAGGGAGAGGAGGGGGGGGGGGGGGTGAGCTGCAGCTCCCGAGTGCCTTATAGTTCTGTATCCAGGCGCCCGCGAACATTGTCAATATTCTCTCGCTCGTAAAATTAGAATCTTTATGATGACAAAAATTTACGCCCGATTTGGGAGGGGGAGGGGAGAGGGAGAAGGAGGGGGTGGGGGAGAGGGAGAGGGAGGGGGAGGGGGAGTGGGTGATGAGAAGAGAAGGGTGAAGGGAGGATGAAGGACGGTGGAGGGGGGGGGGGGGCGAAGGGAAAGGAAAGAGAGGGGAGGAGGAATACATGAGGATTCTTTGTGCAGATAGAGGTGAAAGCATCGCATGTTAACAAAATATGTCTGCTTCAATAAGGGATATGAATAAAGTAAACTATAAACATGACTGTGTATTACGATTTATTTTTAATGTGTCTGGAAAGAAATGGTTGTCTCGGGATATGCTCAATTAAATATTAAACTATTGAATATCGCGGGAGAACTGAAATTAACTAGAGGTTTTAAAGTATATTCTCCACCGATTTATGACTCGAAGAGCCTCTCAAGACTTTTTGTGTTGCTCCTCATCTGTAAAAACATTAGATAGCTCTTTCAGCTTTGACTTTTTGTTCCTGGTTCAAAAACCAACAAACATATTATAAAGTAATCGGATTGCTTCATTTAAAATGAAAGACTGGGGTAGAATACAAGTATTGAGAGATGAGGGAATAGTGGAGAGGAGAGAGAGGGAGAGAGGGAGAGGGGGTGAAGGAAGAGAGAGAGAGAGAAAGAGAGAGAAAGAGAGGGAGAGGAAGGGAGAGGGAGAGAGAAAGAGAGAGAGAGGGGAGACGGAGAGAGAGAGAAAGAGAGAGAGAGAGAGAGAGAGAGAGAGAGATATGGTGGGGGAGGGAGAAGGAGAAGATTGTGTGTATACGTGTTTTTATTCACACATTCAGTGTTTATGACCCAAATAAGTCACCTGTTTTGATATTTGATATGAACTTGAACTTCATCATTTGAACTTGAACTTCATAAATGAAACACACCCACACAAAAAATGTGACAACGTCATAAGAATAATACCCAGTGATTTGTTTTCCTGCGCAAATCACTTTGCAGTTGACGTTTAAAAAAAAGAAGAAGACGGTCTATTGTCATAGAAGTTGTTCCCTTCATTATCTCCTGTTTTTCCAACCTTGGTCGCCTCTAAACGCGGCCAGTTAGTCCAATTTACGAAGGTACCGGAGTAATAACAACCTGATGAAGACCGCAATGAATGAGGAGAAAAGAAACAGCGATCGAGTGCTGCAATGTTAACGTCATTATAGAGCGACGCATGCGATTGAATCTTGGAGCCTAGAGACTTTCCCAATTGGCGTAGCTAGGGTTCTTAAATTATGGAAGTGGGGGGGGGGTAGAACATGTGCCGACAGAATATTAAGTGTCTATAACCCTCCCCCTTAAGATCCCCTATTTGGGGCAGGTGGGACATGTGGAAAAGAAATAAAGAAGAAAGAAAAAGGAAATGTTTGAACTTCTAAGGTTAAATACTACAGTATACTTTAGTTGAGTTTGAATGGTTTTCTACTCTTATTATTTCACAAGTTTTCACTCATACACACACACAACATCAACACAAAGGTAGTTTCAATTTGAGTATAGCATATCCAAATTTATTTATATAATTGAGTATTTGTCATTTTTAAAACAAAAATATATCCGAGGTTCAATTGTTAGAATCCAGTTTGAAGGCGACCTCAGAAATGATTTCATCTAGAAAAGTCGTTGCAATGATAAAATCACTTTCGATTGTTTGGTCTCTACCATTGATAAGTTCGTATTCATCTTCGGTGAGGGAGAGATCAAGTATGACGTCACTGCTGTCGTCATCGAAAAGATCATGGGTGTAGTATGTCAAATCGGTGACTGTTGTAAACGTGTCGTTATCGTCTTCATTGTCGGTTGTAATGCTGGACACGTCTGTGAAATTATCATTGTCCATTTCGTCCATGAATCTGATCAAACTAGAAGTAGTGTCAGATAACAATGAATCGTTATCATCTTCATGATGAATCTCGATCAAGACTTTGTTATGGAGCTGACAGCAGTCAGATGCGATACTTTCGTCATCGTTATCATCGTCGACGTCGTTGTTATCGCTGTCGTTTTGCTTTGAAGCGATGATTGGGTAATACGTGATGCTTGGGAAGCCCTCTTCCAAACTCCACAATGATGTCGAGTCACTGAATGTATCGTTGATATTACATGTAGTAGAGTGGAACTGTGTTTGAACGAAGAAAAGGAATTATACGAGATGAGAGCTGAATATTGTGTAATAGCTTAAAATTGCATACAGAGAGGCGGACAAACCAATACGGAGAGAGAATATTGTATATTCGGAGAGAGAAGATTAAAATGAAAATCTAATTAAAGCAGGAGAACGAAAGGCGCGTGAGAGCAAAAGAATGATTTAATTCCAACTATGATTGTCTTGGTTGAATAGAAGTTTTACGAATATTGAAGAATTGGGTTTTAATAGAATTCTTACCATTTTGAGGGCTTCTGCTGTCAAAACATTACTTCGGTTGGCAGTACTGTCATCCTCGGTGGCTGTAAATAAATAAATACCACCCCAAAAATAAAATCGTAATTTTCAAAGTTGCTATAGAAAATAATGATAGAACAAAGCTGAACAGTGAATGGTGGTCAAAAGAGTACCACCCTATTTTCGGGTAGTGCTCGACGAAGCTTTGGAGTTTGGTAACTACAGAAACAATAAATCTGATTTACATTAAGACACTATTAAAATGTAAATACTGTGTTTATGTGTTTAATAAGGTATATGACCATTGGGGGAGCTTTAGGAAAATATTCCTACCTGACAAGAGACAACACAGTCTCCTCATACTCTTTCCCATTCTCTTTCGAAGTCGGGCGAAAAATCGTCGCTTACGAGAAGATCGGCGAGCCATTTTTCTTTGAGATATAAAGACAGGAGCAGAGCAAACGTCTTTAATGCAAGGGGAATTCTTAAAGAATGAATCTCTTGTAGGTAATGCGTTACTAATATAAACACAAAACTTGCGCATTTCATTGTTACGTATGATTTTTGGAGTAGGATTTTAGTAACGCGGTCCTGATTGGTCAAAAGTTTCTTCTCGAACGCATTGGTGATGAGTATACATTATTACGTAGGTCCATGCGCGTAAATGTGTGAGAGGGCTTTTCCTATAGGTTAAAGTGAATGCACGCGATGACCTCACAATATGATTGTGTAGGTTTTGTCCCTTATAAACTGCTAAAAGCATGAAAGACAGTGGCGGCAGTGACTTGAAGGGGACAGAGGTGGTACGTGCCCCGGGCGGCCTTTAGAGGAGATGAACAAAATCCGCAAAAACCTACAGGTGCAAAACACGAAGAAAAAAAAGAAAGGAAAGGGGAGAAAGGGAAGACAAGATTATTAAGATAATAAGAATTATAATTATGCGCTCCCAATACGTTAGATGTTGCATCAGAGATAAAATTTTGTGTGGGTTTACAGTGAAATCTTTTTCTAAAACTCAGTCGCTTCACTCTCTCACATAATTCTGTTACACTAGGATCTCGTTATTGCGAAACCCAATATAGTCTACAATCAGTGATTATAGATTGATAATTTTGATTATATCTCGTTGCTTTGCCCCAAATTCGCCAACAAATTTGATGGCAAAATTTCATTTAAATTGTATCATAATGTGAAAGAGGACGTCATTTAAGATACACTTCTGGAAAGATTTCCCCCAAAATAATGTGTTTAGAGTCGAATATTAATAAAAGAATACAACATTTAGGTTCTCGCAGTAATCATGAATTTTGTATTTTAAATGACGTCCTATTTTATATTATAATACAACTTAAGTAATTTTTTTCCTATCAAATTTGTGGGGCTCCCAACAGTTTAGAGGGGCTTTAACTACGGATGTACAATAAACTAGTCTTTTACCATATTAAAGTGTTCTATAGACTGTGTTTGTTTAAATGCTTGACATCCCAATGATTTATTTATTTTCATGGAGAAAAAAAAATATTAAAAAAAAAAAAAAAATGGGGAAAAAAAAATCAAAAAAAGACACACAAAAATTGAAGTTGTTTTAGAACCTCCCCTTTATAATCATTATTTTTCTTTGTCGCCAAATTATTATAAAATCTCAAGAACATTTTTGTTCGTTGAATACAATTCTGTTCTTGCCCAACGAAATTACACGTGCTCAGTGCATATAGAAAGCTATCGAACTCTGATGTGCATTGGAATTACTCCTGAGTTTCTTTTTGTGTCTCTTCAATTACAGCAACTAGTTCATCGAGCCACAAACGAATGCTTGCAGATGAGACACGAATGCTTACATTCAGTCTAGATAAACATTTGGTTAAATCGGATCATTTGACGGGAAAGAATCGTCTCCTTGAAAATTGGAGGTTTTGGTAATGACGTGATGGCGAAGACAACTCCGGGGCACATCTGGAGGAGGGGCAAGGGGGAAACTTTGTCGTCCCTCTGAGGGGCGGATCCAGCCGGCGGCAAGGGAGGGGGCCCAAAGAGGGGGCTCAATTCGTGAGAAAATATTCTTTGCTCAACGGGGCCCCCTAGATCCGCCACTGGCCCCTCCTGACAGAGTTCCGACCAAGGAAATGAAAATGCAGCCATGTTTTAATTAGAAATTAGAAGGTTATGGAATCACTGGCAATCAATCAGCCTAATGGAACGCACAAGATGTAGAGGTGTTCTCTGAAGCGTCTACTTTCTTCTCAAGATACTCCCATCTGCAACACAAACCTAGGGGTGTTTCACAAAGATCATAAGTCGAAATTAACTCTTAGTTGGACTTAAATATTATGGAGAGCATATTTTCATAGACGCTAATGGCTTTCCGTAATTGTTAATTCCAACTTCGACTTAGGATCTTTGTGAAACACCCCCTGTGCCCTCAACAAGTGACTCTCCTAATGAAAGATATTGGACCACAGTTGTGCCCCTCCCGAGGGCTAGAAGGTCTGGCTACGCCACCGCGTCGGTGACGAATCCCATGGAATAATATGGCTTATTTCCCGCCGTCTCTATGGGCGTCACGATCCATGATGATTAGCGTGATCAGTGACGTGGACTCTTTATTCTTCCTCTTCAAAAACCCACAAGAAAACAATAAAAGAATGGAATACGTGAATGAAAATGATGGGTGGAGAAGTGCAGATAAAGGGGTCAAATAGAAGGAACTGAAAAAGCTGTTGAACCTTTCGACTCCTTGCAAGACTTGCAAAGCCCCAAATCCTTTAATCATGTTCATATTTTGCAACGCCCCTACCTATAAAATCCTTTTTTGGGGGGTGATTTTCGCACTTCCCAATATAGACTGTATCAATCGGCGTACCCAGACGTATCTCTCTCTTTCTCTCTCTCCCTCTCTCTCTCTCTCTCTCTCTCTTTGTCTCTCTCCCCCTCTCTCTCTCTCTCTCTCTCTCTCTCGTCATTACCCCCTCTCCCTCTCTCTCTCTCTCGTCCATACCCTCTCTCTCTCTCTCTCTCTCTCTCGTCCTTACCCCCTCTCTCTCTTTCTCTCTCCCCTCCCCCTCCTTCCCGACATTGTTCGAAACATGACTAGCAAATCCTTGTAAAGCCCGAAACCGTGGTCAATGTAAAGAATCCAATTTCAAGAGAAATTTTTGATCGTGTATGCAAATAGATTGCATATTATTCCCTCGCATGACTACCTCGGCAATTTTGTGATTTGAGATATCCCTTTTCCCGTAATTCCAACCGATTTTTGTTGGTACATGAATACTATTTTCATCAAATATCAAAATCGAGCACTAGTAAGCTTTCCTTGTGCGTTATGTTTGTCACCGTCAACCCCAACTCTTGATCTATATACCTTACTTTCTCCATCTATTTCACTCATGTCACAATCCTCTTCAACTCTTGCACGGTCATGGCTTCACACTCCATGATACAAAGTACCTAACCCTAACATTGACCCTAATCATAACCCCGACCCTAGCTCTATTAGTAGACGAGTTCAGAAATACTTACGAATAAAAAAATATTTATTTAAATATATACTTCGAGCCAGATCTTTTTCTTCCAGAAAGAACATTTTTATTGAAATATATTTATTCAGGATAACAAGAATCAGATATTACATTGAAGATACAAAATCTGTTTTACATCATGGTCATGAACAGGATAAAAATGTATACACTAAAAATATAAATAATGAATATCACCAGAGCTCACAAGCAAAGGTAAGAACAGTATAAAACTAACATATTAGAATAATACGCATTAAAAGTAGTAAAAAACATTAAAACAAAAAAACGACAATGTAATAATTGAAATTAACAGCAGAAAAAACATCAAATCACTTTAATAAAAGGCATTAAAATATCACCAAAAAAATTAGAAGAGGAGAAAAGATATAAGGAAACTGGTAAAAAGTAAAAGAGGAAAGAGGGAAAGAAAGAGGGGAGAGATAAATGGAGAGAGAGAGAGAGAAATAAGCCATGTCAAGAGCAGTAAATGAATCGGCATTGTATCACACAAGTTTAACAAAATTGTCCTTGTACATACGTTTAAAAACATCGATAGATTTAGCATTTTGAAAAGCAGAAGGTAAACTATTCCAGATTTTTACCTCCAGCGTATCTAAAACAATTTTTAAAACATTCAAGATTAGGCTTGGGTAAAACAACATTCAGCTTAAAATTTACTGAGCTTTCTCAAAGTAAAAATCTTATAACTTAATGATCTGGTAAGAGATTTAATGTGGATATCCCAAGATAATCTATTATCAATTTCAATCCCTATATCTGATACTTCTTACTTGTTCTATTGTTTCAGTATCAATATGCACCTTCAGACTTAATTCATCGTTACCTCGTGTGTTACTACTTAACAGCATAACATTACTCTTATTAGTATTAATACGTAATCTATTTTTACAATACCATTCATTTATAGCATATAAATCTGCTTGGAGCTTAGATGTAATGACATTAATATCTCTATCAGAAACATATAAGACAACATCATCAGCATATATATTACATGTACTTAACCGTAAGCAATCAGTTATATCATTTATAAATACAAGAAAGATGGAGGAGCCTAAAATACTCCCCTGAGAAATTCCTATAGTAATGTCAATTTGGACAACAAAAGTTCATGGTCAATACAATCAAAACATTTTGAAAGATCAAGAAAACATGCACCAACTTTTTCCTTTTCATTAAAAGATTTGTACCAATCATCAATGACTCTATATGTAAACATGTATTAGTTGAATGATTTGGCAAGAAAGCATATTGGTCAACACTAATGAGATGATTAGTCTGCAATTAAGAAATTGAGACTGAACTTCCTTTTCAAGCAGTTTAGCAATATTACATACGACTGAGATGGGTCTATAATTTGAAATATTATTCTTATCCCCTTTACCTTTATACACAGGCGTAGTTCTAGCCAGTTTCCAATCATTAGGTAAAAATCCACAATTTAAACTTTCATTAAAAAGATAATTAAGAGAAATATTAATATAAGAAGCTGAGATTTGAAGTAATTTTCTATCAAATGCTAAGATATCAAGGCTACTCTCTTTCGACAATAGAGAGAGATTATATTTAATTTTCCCGGTACTGATTGATTTCAAGACGAAGGTATGTATACTTTCAGGGTGGTTCCATGATAGATCATGATTACTAAAAGTTTCTGGATTTTGTTACCAATATTTACAAAATAATCGTTCAATCTATTATTGTCTAGATCAGATGGTAAAACAGAGTCTTTTTTTCCCCCTTCTAGTAATTTTGCTTAACTCCTTCCATAACCTCTTACTATCATTACTGTATCTCTCAGATACTGAGTCAAAATATTCTCTCTTCTCTTTCCGTATGAGCTTGGTGACTGAATTCCTGAGATTTCGATATTCAGTCAATAGATATGGACATTTTTGTCTATCATATTTTTTCTTTAAGTAGTCTCTTTTATAAATGAGTTTAATAATACATATTGCTCCGATTGTCTCATTTTCGCTCGCGTGAACATTGTCAGCACAAACCACTGACCTCTACCTCCTGAACGGATCATCGCCCATTCCCATTCACTATACGTTACGTACTAAAAGGCTGTATTGTCTGACCGTTCATGAATATTCATGTTTTTGCTAAACTCGGCAAAATGTTTGCTTTTACTAAATCGAAAAATTACGGTGGGGGGTTGGATGAAATGGACATAATGAAATAGGCAGAAGTGATCTATGATAATTCATGCTTTTTATGTTTCGTGTGCTCGACCTATAATCTTCAAATCGCTTGGTAAACTGAGTCCAAAGTTAGACTTGTTTCACATGTGTATTATAGGGAATGATGAGCTTGCAACCTATTTTGAAAAATTACGGTGGGTGAACTTTCAAAAGTCAATGAGACATGAGGGCTCCAATGAAAGAGCTAGTGATAACGTACGTCGGGGTGGATGTGCTTTTCGTTTAAACAAAAAATGAATTTTAACGATTTAAAAAAAAAACATCCATAGGCTAACATGTTAGGCTGCTGACTCTGATCATGCTCTGACGATAAGGGGCGTTGTGAAATAAGACTAAACGGAGCCATATGATTAGAATTCATCCATGGGCAGTGCCTAGTGTTAACCCAACATTCTTTTACAGGAGCATGTTTGTTTACAATAAGTTGAAAAAGCCTGTTTCCATTCAACCCACTTTTCTCGTAGGGGAATACAAGAAGTACAATAAAGTACGTCAGAATGTTTTAAATCATCAATAAAAGCATTCTCATTAAAATTCTTATAGTCTCTAAAGCGTACTACATTATGAATATTCTTAGAAGTATTGTTGACATTAATACATGTGTATATAAAGTAATGATCACGTAAGGATATCTTTGCTACGTCACTTAGTATATGCTTATCTGGTACAGAAGTAAGAATATGGTCTAAACATTTAGAAGAGGTGCCTGTAACCCTGGTGGGTTTATGGATCAATTGCGTTAATGAGAAGAGATTTTCAATCATATTAATAGAATTATCACTTAAACTTGCAGCATCAAACTTATAATCATAATTAAAATCATCCAGTATAACTAGGTCCTTATCTTCAGATGCTATACTTTCTCAAAAATATCCAGCATATTATCAAAATAAGAAGAATCAGAATTCGGTGGTCTATACAAACACCCAATGATAAGTTTATCAGACTTCAATGATAATTCAATCCAAGTAGCCTCTACGCTAATACTTAACAAGTTATATCTTATCGCTAGTGATATTCGTTTGTCTCGCAATGTGGTCAATAAGGAATCTAAAAGATCACGACGTTTCGTATGCTACTTCCATTCAGCAGACGGTCCGAGCCAGCGGCCCCGTTGATTGGTTGAGTACCGTATGCGTCGGCCAATAGGCCTGGTGCATCAGCCGAACCAGCGGCCGAACCAGCGGCCTTGGTGATTGGTCTATCACCGTGTGCGTCGACCAATAGACATTGTGCGTTATTGTTCCAATTATCGATCGAATTATAGACCTCTCCGCCGGTCCTCCCGTAAAGTATAAAAGACCCTTGCTTACAATAGTTTTTATCACCTGACGAAGTATCGCAGTAGCATACGAAACGTCGTGATCTTTTAGATTCCTTATTGACCACATTGCGAGACAAACGAATATCACTAGCGATATTATTTTCGATACTATATCCGCAATGAGTAATATATTTAGCATGATATGATATTCCGAACATATATACAGACACCACCTCCTCTAGTGTTGTTATTCCTGTCTCTTCTTATTAAGTGATAATCATCCATTTTAACTACGCTATCATCTATCATGTCATGCAACCATGTCTCAGTAAGACATAATATATCAAGATTGATCTTAAAGATCAGAAAACGAATTTCGTCTATCTTCCCATGTAGACTTCGAACATTCAGATGACCAATTTTGAATCCTTTGACTTTAGAGAGTTTACTAGCACACTTGTCATGCTCATGAGGAAATGAAAGTAAATCAATTTGCTTCAACATGTTTGGTTCATTTCGATCCTAGCAATGGGAACATGATATAATGATATACAATTCCGTTATGCCTTTTTTACCGAAAGAAAAAAACAGTTTCAACTTTAGAAATTAGACCTCCCCCATTAGTTTCTAACACACTTTACCATTAAAAAAAACCTTTTGTTTTTCCATATTTATTGTAAAAGTTGACACTTAATGACCAATAAATAAGGGGATATTTGAGTCCGTGCTTAGATCTAAACAAAAGTTAGTACGCTTTTATGAATACCTTCCATTACCTATCGATAGACAATAAGGCAGGGCTGTCGACCACTAGCATGTGTCACTAAAGTCGTAAGAAATCGCAGTTAGTTTTGGGAGCAAAATATTGATTGAAAGCTATTTCTGGCTGCACGTCGATAGGCTGCATTGGTGCGAGCAAATATAAACGCATTGCTCCAGGAATTCACAAGTGTTAACATCGTCAGAAGAATGTCAGTAGGCTTTGATATAGAGTGAATACTTGAAATCGTAAGGAACAATCGTACAAAGGTAGGCACCCAAGAGATAAAATTCACTACGCTGATGAACAAGACAGTCTTGACCCCTTTGAGTTCGACTCTGCGATGTCCCACGTAGTTCTCGCCAGCCAAACGAGGTACTGCCAAGGCGGCGATGGCTCGGGCTTGCCGAGTAGCTATGCCCATGGATATTAAGTTAAGCGTTATACCAGTACCTATGGGCACCATGATTAGGGAATAGAGCGTGGTGATGGTAACTTTTTCCGAAGAAGTAAAATTCACTCTCAATATCGTTCCATTCTGGCAGATGTTGTCGTCATTGGACAACTTAAAAACGGGAGATCCTGGTATATAACCTAAGATTACAAATACTAAAGGAAAGCATGATGCTAAAGCGAGACAGCATAAGGCAGAACGAATGTTCACAATTGATGGATACCGTAGCGGTTTGCTTATCGCGATATATCTGTCGATATTGAGACACGATAATGTGATGGCAGAGAATAGAAATCCAAAGTAAAATGTCCATGCCACGAATCCGATTACTGGTGAACGATGGCAGTCACTTTCCACAATGAAGAGAATGTAGTAAATGCACCCTGATATGCCACCTAATAGATCTAGCACTCCAATACACTGATAGAGGAATCGTGGGACTTCTTCAAAAACAGTCCAATGTTTTCGAAGGATAACTAAAGAGCAGACATTTGTCGATATCACGAGAAATCCGATGAAAACGAAAACAAAGCATAGAAAAATATCGACACTAAGCATTGTCGATGATTGTCAAGAGACGATAATTATGTAAGCATGAAGACTTGAACATCAAAAAGGGATCGACCGAAATGACACAGACATAAATCAATATAATTTTATGTCCGCTGTTAGAATTTCATTCCTTCACATTGAGCAACTACATAGATGAGTGTTGAAGCGTTGTCCATTATCAGGAACCAGCCTTACTTTCATTAGCGTGACAATTAGTGGGAAGAGCACGCCTTTTAAAGTCTCATTCGAGTGACTGATTTGACAGTTTATCGCTGACTATAATCAACTAATCTGACGGCTATAATGGCACGGATTCTATGTTTGACGTTGGCATGCAAACAAAAATAGGTCGTTAAGGCCTCGTAGTAATTAAATAGAAGGTTATCAATCCTTGCTTTAAGTACCCAATAAACAAGTTCACGGGAAAATCACGTCAATATCAAGGTATCGAATGAACAGATTTACGTTCGTGGTTAGGTGGTGGTTGCAAACTTCCCAGAAGAAAAAGCTAGTTGCAACTGGTCCAGTTGATGAACCAGTTAATGCCAACTGGTAACCCTGGAAATTGAAATGGGCTAAATTATCCAGCTGATCCAGGCCAGTTAGAATTCAACTGGTCTAGGTGAGCCAGTAGAACCATTTGGTAAAACTTCCAACCAGTTGCACGGCAACAACACTTTAATACTTGTACGTCTGTATTTCCAATGTAAAGGCATTGATAACAAGTAGACCTAAACAATTTATTGAATTAATCGATTTTTTTTCTCAAATAGGCCTACTTGTATTTTATTGAAATTATTTTAGTTCATAGTTAATGTTTCCCTTATTGATGTTTAATTAAATAAATTTATACGAAGTAGCGAAATGTTCTTATAACTGGTAATTTATATTTGTAGTATTTTTGAAATGAAGATGCATTTAACTAAATCATCAGTAATTAAGAAATATGCTGTAAATTCAGATCAATTGTTTAAAAACATAGATCTGCACGCACCCCATATTCAAGATGCAAATTAATTGGTGTGAACTGGTTCAACTGGAAATATGCCAACAGTCAGTCATCAACTGGTGCAACTGGAAATATGCACACAGACCAGTTATCAACTGGTGCAATGCAAATATGCCAACAGCAGGGGCGGATCTAGCTTTTTGCTAAGGGGGGGTTTGACCAAAATAATGACGATGCGGAGCATCGTCAACGAGCCGCGAAGCGGCGAGCCGATTTTTTGGGGGTGTAGTTTATTTGAACCCCGTAAATGATGTTTTCCTGGCATCTATTAACACAATGGAGACCATAAAAAGCAGTGCATGATAACGTCTTTTTAAATCAAGTAACAGAATAATACACAGTTATATCCAGAGTTATCATGTGTTTGGTTAAGTTACCAGATGAGTTGAATATCTTCTCACAATATTTGCACTTGAAAGGGTTTCTCTCTACAGCGTGCGTTCTTTTTTCTTTCTTTTTTTCTTTTTTTTTTCCTTTTTTTTTGGGGGGGGGGGCCGCCCAAGGGGGGGGGGGTTTAAACCCCCTAAACCCCCCCCGTAGATCCGCGCCTGAACAGTCAGTTATCAACTGGTGCAAATGGAAATATGCCAACAGTCACGGGATTATCACCACGGAACTTAAATAGTAACTGTGAAACCATCAAGACACCCCAAAATAACTCGTTTTTCACACCTAAAAAATCACAGATTTACACTTGCGAAGTTGCGATTGATAATCAGTTTGAGTCACGAGATCATCACCACGGAACTTATGGTAACTTTGACCACCATTTAAAAAGGTGCTTTAAGACACCTAATAATTACTAATTTTTCACACCTAAATATCATGGATTCACAGCTTAGCTTAGTAATCAGTTTGAGTCACGAGATCATCACCGCGGAACCTATGCCAACTTTGACTACCATTTAAAAAGATGTTTAAAGACACCTAATAATAACTAATTTTACACACCTAAATATCACAGATTCACAGCTTAGATTAGTAATCAGTTTTAGCCAACTGTGATCATCACCAAGAAAGTTATGGTAACTTTGAAACCATTTAAAAAGGTGTTTTAAGACACCTAATAATGACTAATTTTTCACACCTAAAAATCACGGATGCCCAGCTTAAGCCTCGGTCACAAATGCTATTACGAACTGCTACGAACCCCGTACGAACGATTTTCGGACAATGGAAATTCGTGAAGACAATGGAAAAACAGGGAGATTCGTCCGAAATTATCGTTCGTACGAACCTTTGTGACCGTAGCATTAGATTAATAATCCGTTTGAGTTACGAGATCATTACCGCGAAACTTATGGCAACCTTGACTACCATTTAAAAAGGTGTTTTAAGACAGGGTTACCAGTTGGCATTACCTGGCTCATCAACTGGACCAGTTGCAACTAACTTTCTCTTCTGGGATTTTTGCATCCGCCCCCCCCCCCCCACCCCACCCCCTCTAATCCCAAACTGCTTCCGGCGCGCCTGGACGTAATTATGGAAGATCCAAAACACGATGTTCAGAAACGGGATGAGAACGCGATTATTTTGGTTCATTTACTGTGTAACATTTGCGTAATTATTGGGTTGAACGCGGGTTACAGTAACATATTTCTTCTTCGACGTAAATTTCTCCTGAATGAAGAACATGATTCATTTCAAGTCAGCCTCGTAATATTCACGTGAATTTCACGCAGATATTTTGACTAAAACTATCACTAACGCTTCACGTGTTTCTGTGACACGATTCTAAACTTCTAAAGAATGTGATAATTTCGTTTATGAAGATGTAATTTCATAACCAAACAAAAACGGGAGTATTGTGTAGGGATAATCACGTTATTATAATGGTCATCGTACTACATTACAATGGCTACACGACGGCATTGTGAGGACTACACGTAGTCGTGTTGCCTTCCT
Organism: Strongylocentrotus droebachiensis; assembly: GCA_035222895.1. Taxonomy (NCBI): domain Eukaryota; kingdom Metazoa; phylum Echinodermata; class Echinoidea; order Camarodonta; family Strongylocentrotidae; genus Strongylocentrotus; species Strongylocentrotus droebachiensis. The sequence goes on along the minus strand of JAVYIG010006275.1, from coordinate 101,809 downwards.
TATGGTGGGTTCCCACTGCCGATCAAACCAGCCCGACCAAGCCTAATCAAGCCCGATCACCCATTTTTCCCTGACCAATCCCGACCCAGGTTATGTTAAGTGGAAAACAGTCCGTCCCTCGAATAGAACGTTAAATCGAGGTCCCGTGTAGAGAAGAGTCACTACCTTTGCACGTTAAGAACCCACTGCACTATTCGTATAAGAGTAGGGGGAAACCCCGGTGTAGTGGTCCACCTGCACACACCCCCAGTACGATAATACTCTGTAAAGAGGTCTGTACTAAAAAAGGAAGAAGAAACACAAGCTCTTCCCGACCGCTATTCGACCATTGACGACCCACATTCGACCATTGACGAATCCTGCACGACGTATAGTCGACCACAACTTCGATCTCTTCTCGATCATTCCGATCTACATACAATCCCAATGCGATCCCTACTAGACCAACTAGACGTACACACGATCTCTACACAATCTCGACCCGAGCAGATCGACCTGTTTGAACAGGGATCCAAGATGACTTGTGAATTGAGTGGTTGCATAAAATATTATCGTCAGCTGATGGTACAGTCTCTAACCACAAACCTAACCCTAAAGCTAACCCTAATTCTAACCCTGACCCTAACTCTAACCTTAACCCTTATATACTCTAACCTTTACCCTATTCCTGACCCTAACCATAAACCTTACCATAAACCTAACCTTAACTCTATAACCCTGAGCCTAACTCTAACCCCTAACTCTAACGTTAAACCTTATTCTAACCCTATAACACCATAACTAACCCTAGCCCTAACCCAAAGGCTAACCCTAACAAGTTTCAAGTTTCATGTGTCAACCTTGCTACCCCCTCCTTAAATCTAACACGTCACAGAGTATACATCCCTATTGTGGGAGTCCTGCGCATGCGTACCAGTCGTAAGATTATAGATTAATGACGAGCAATAATAAAGTCCCTACTCACGAAAATTCAATAGGGAGGTATAGCGGACTCATCTAAAAATGAATTAATTTTTCATTAAAGTGAACATGGCGTATCTAGGGTAGGAAAACATCGAGACTGTTATTTTTGTTCGATTTGGTCACGGACCGCAGCCCTCCCCTTTCTCTTTCTTCTTTTATAAGAGCGCTGTCAAATGCTGTCATAATGTAGGTCATGCGATGCGGTGGAATCTTATAAGTAATCAATTTCTTGATTGGCAAAGTGTGTAATTTGGTTCTTTTGAATCGAGTTTTTTTGTTAAAACTTGGTTACAAGGAGAATGAGAGGGTAGCAGGAAGGGAGAGAGGGAGGGACGAAGAGGGAGGGAGAGAGAATGAGAGAGAGAGGGAGAGAGAGAGAGAGAGGGGGGGGGGGTGAATGATACAGTTGGGGAGAGAGAAAGGAGAAAGGAAGAGAGGATAAGGGGGAGAAATCAATAAAGAAAACAAGAGAGAGAGAGAGAGTGAGAGAGAGAGAGAGAGAGGGAGAGAGAGAGAACAGATGGGGGAAAAAGAAAGAAAGAGGGGTGGAGGAAGGAAGAGGATTGGGGGAGAGAGAAGAAAAAGATAAAGAGAGGATGAGGGAGAGAGGGAGAGCCAAGGAGGAGAAGTAATAATTGCCAGGGAGAAGTTATGAAGATATAACTAAATGAACAAAAATTCCAAATACAATGGCGTCACTAATCATAATTATTGAAACACTGGGAAATTATTCAAGGGGGAGAAGTAAAAATTGCCAAGGGGAAGTTATGGAGATATAACTAAATGAACACAAATTCCAAATGCAATGGCGTCACTAATCATGATAATTGGAACACTGGGAATTTATTCATTACTCAGTGGAATTAAGACACATTTTACCGAACGCAACCACCCTACAGCTCTTACAACTAAAATGTTTCCATATGGTGCCCCATTTAAAAATATTTCTTATATCATTTTGGTGGAATGATAACAACAAAAAATTCAAGTAAAAATCTAGATGAAACTAATTTGATGGCCGTTTTCGGAATCATCAGCGTTGTCTAATACAACGGCGTTGGGGGCTTTGGTTAATCTAAACACAAATATACAGGCTATCTTTCTTTTTTAAATGGTGTATATGCCATCATCTTAATGAGGTACTGATTCATTTAAAATTACTGTATGGCTTCTTTAAGCTTTAATGATGAATCACTATTCTGAGAAAAATATTTTCGATTTATATAAATTGGACACCTACAGTTAACAACTAAATTATTCATACCCTTAAACAGTCAAACCTGCTTTAGTGACCACCTGTCTACCATATAGCTCCGTTTAGTCTCATTTGACAACGCCCCCTATCGTCAGAGTCCAGCAGCCTAACATGTTAGCCTTTAGACTGTTACCCCCAAAATCGTTAAAAATTCATTTTTTTTGTTTAAACGAAAAGCACATCCACCCCGACGTACGTTATCACTAGCTCTTTCATTGGAACCCTCATGTCCCATTGACTTTTGACCAAGTTCACCCACCGTAATTTGATTAAAATAGGTCGCAAGCTCGCCATTGCCTATATAACACATGTGCAACAAGTCGAACTTTGGACTCAATTTGCCACGCGATTGTAAGGTTATAGGTCAAGCACACGAAGGATAAGAAGCATGAATTATCATAGATCAGTTCTGATTTGTTCATTATGCCCATTTTAGCCAACCCCCTACCGTAATTTTTCCATTTAGTACAGGCAAGCATTATGCTGAGGTAAGCAAAAACATGAATATTCATGAACGCCATGGACTATTCGATTATTTACCGAGGGGTGCAATTGTGCACCACATCAAACTCCCCTACTTTCAGTCAAGTATTTCATTGTATTATGTAGTTTGGTAGGTTTATCATACTAAATGTTTAATTATCAGATATCGATGATAGTTTAAAGATATGGAAAAGGTTCTTGTTTTTTATATTTAGCAAAGCAATATCACATACAAAATCACTATCAAGTGTCGTCTGATCCGCCGATTTCCGTCTGCTATATACGTTCAAGGCACATTTATCTGTGGACTGTGATGTACACAGTTTACTCGTCATTGTAGATTTATGATTAGCCATCTGTCATGTATTAGTCTTTAATTGTTGACACACATACAATTACCACACACATGAACATTCTCACTTCCCCTCCCCAACACACCATTTCCGCACCCGGTTCACACATCATACCCAATGGCATATACACCCTGCAATATAGTGGAACATTCTAGTTTGGCAGTGACGGCAAACTAGCCACGTTTATTCCAGCAAACGAAAATGAGACAACCGGAGCAATATGACAGACCACCTGTCTACAACAACCACATTTTTCTGTTTCCCTTGAAAATGGTTTCTCATTGAAACATGTACTAAAGGAACCTGTCTACAAAGACCACTTTATTGTTTCCCTTGGGCGGTCGCTATAGACAGGTTTGACTGTACCAAGTTATATAAGGGTATGAACAATTTAGTTTTTTTTTTATTGATAAACAAATTCAAAGTCCCAGCTCAAAGCCGATAAATCTTGAATTTACAAATAAAAACGCAAATAGTAAGATGTGAAAAGGGCAAATACAACATTGAGACATTGAGTAGTGAAATTGATTTAAAAGGAGTAAAAAGAATAATAAGAAAAAAAAAGAATAAGAAGGGAAAAATAAGAAGAAAAAAGGAAGAAGAAGCCCCCCATTTAAAATCCTTGATTCACCACAATGCATGTCGTATCAAAGGTTTCCATAGTAACACTGCCAACTTACATCCACGAATAACTCACGTTTGAGCCTTAAGATAAGAGCACTTAGTTAATGATTAACCAAGAGAATAAGATGGGTTGCAAGACGGAGAAGAAGGCTTTTACGAACAATTCGTAATTGATTTTCTTCTAGACATATTTGAATGCATTAGATGAATAGTGTGTCCCGAGGATTGAGACTGTAATTCTGGAAACTAATTCGCATTTTAAAAGAGCAGTATCATAAAATTAACTTAAGATAAAAACAGAAAGGGTTGGAGAGAGAAAGAGAGAGAGAGAGAGAGACAGAGAGGGGGAGAAAGAGAGACAGAGAAAGAGAAGAGAGAGAGAGAGAGAGAGAGAGTGAGAGAGAGTGAGAGAAGGGGAAACGTCAAATGGAGGACATGAGACAATGAGCTTTGTTAGAGAGAATTCATGAATGGCTGGCCGCAATAATGGGTGATAATGACACATATATTAAGAGATTGATGGGGAGATGATGAAACGGATAAGGAGAAGAAAAGAGAGAGAGAGGAACTCAAAGGTAAATAGATGAACAGATAATAGGAAAGTGAAAGAGAGAGGGTAGATAAGACATATATATTTAGAGAGCGAGGAAGAGAGGGGGTAGCCTTTTGACAAGGCCTCGTGACTCTGGCTAAGCGGCTGAGATGAGTCTAGATACCCGGTGTGAACGCGCGACCGCCACTAGAGCCTTTTGCAATCTAGATATTACTGCTCCGCATGAATTATTCATAGCATTGGTTTTATTGACCAATTAGAACGGCCATCCCCCAGTTGGCTTCGTTCGTGATTCGTTCATTATCAAAACATGTAAGAAAAGGTAAAAGACGTAAATACGTTTTGCTTATGAGATGAACATATAATATTGATAGATACAAAATATCACATTCAAATTTATCTAAAATGCAAAATTACGATGAAATAGGAAGCATTTGATGACTTATGCTAACAATCATAAGTGAGATAATTGGACTTTCCCTGTATATAAAATGAACCAGTCTCGTTTTCGTTCCATGTAGAGGTCAGTGGTCTTAGCCCGAACGTCAGTTCATAGTAAGTAGGTCCATGTTTGTACTATACGTACAGTTTACTCCGTGTGTGTGTGTGTGTGTGTGCGATGGATACTATATGCTGACGTAATGCGAGGATACGTTCGGTGATTGGACGCTACCATTTTCGGTACAGAATTCCAGTCGGAAACAAAGGTTAACATAAGAAATCAAAACCAGATTACCAAAGGCTAACTGGCTGTGACTCTCGCTCTGTCGTTCACTCGGGCTTTCGCGATTAATCTCTTTTTAGTCGCTCGGCGTCTATCAGACATGTGGCCTTGTTCAAAGGCTAGAGAGGGGGAAGAGGGTTTGGGGACGGAGAGGGAGAGAGAGAGACAGCTAGAGAGACAGAGAGCCAAAAAGGTAGCCGCGTGAAAAAGAAGAGGGGCGATGTATGCTTCAGCGGTTCCGATTTAGGACATATAGCTCCAAAAATCAATATTGGCCTGACAGTTCGCGGTCGAAAAAAATCCGCGCGGTCGGCTGAGCATTCTATTGAATCTATAACATGTCTAAAGCCCCTATTGACTAAAACTTGACATTGATATCAAGTGGGAGAATTCCCTACTTTTGTTTAATCATTCTCCTTTCCCCCTCTTCCAACCTTTTCTGATGCCGGTCTCTGTACCATTAAAAGCTCGCATCTATCATTCGTATAGTTCATACCACCCCATTTTCGACTACCTGTGTGTTTGTTTGTATAAGGCACATGTGATCCACTTCAATTTGTTCCACCAGCCGAATTATTAAACCCTCAACCTAAACCTCATTTAAAACCCAACTGCAATCCTAACCTTAAAGGGAGATGGACATCAGCTTCCATGTGCAGCTGGTCATAATTTACTGACACCAGACTTGGTGGAAATACCATTTGTGTTTGTACAAGTCTCACACACAGCAAACCCGTAGTCCCATCGAGAAATACCCCCAGTCGTTCGGAGAGTCTTCGGTTAAGGGAAATGTAAGATAATTCATTTTCCATATGGGGCGATTAGTCGAAAATGCAGAGCATTACATAATGCCTGTCGAACAGAAACTGAAGGCAAGTCGTGTTGGTTGACAAAATTCTGTTATTGGATGAACACCCGAATGGTGTCGAATTTTTCATGTTCTGATTTAGTTATGGAAATTAAATTTAAATTTAGATTGATAATTTACTTCTATTTACAATTTTATAATTTTCGAGCCCACATCAAAAGCCATAATAAGTTTCATTTTTTTGAAATCTATTGATATTTTCTGCCTGTGTCATAATACCCGATCCAGCATCACGAATATTCGTATCGGATTCTTGTATTGTCTGGCTCCGGCCAATCCGATATATTTTCCGACTTCAATACTTTAATTACAGCTATAATTACACGTCAATCCTTGATGATTTTTGGAATACTATCTGATATGGTTTTACTTCTGTTCACTCTCTTAGCATTTTTGTGCCCACATCAAATATTCATGGTAGATTTAATTCTCTCTATTGAATTCTCATGAATGTAATATCATATGACTGTTTCACAATACCTTATCCACGAGGGAGATTCATATCGAATACTTATATTGTCTGGCTCCCAATCCGATAGATTATCCGACTTGACTGCTTTAAGTCGGATGTCATATCAATTCACGCACTCCTCCCATCTAATATTCTCAAATCCCATGTTTACCTCTTTCTCTCTCCCTCTAATGCTTCCTTTTCCCCTCTTCACTCTCATATCTTACTCCATTTCTCCCTCTATCTCTCCCTCTATCTCTCTCTCTCTCTCTCTCAGTCTGTCCCTCAAACTCTCTCTCCCTCTCTTTCCCATTCTCTCTCCGCTCTCTCTCTTCCTCTCTCGTTTCGCAACCCATCTTCATGTCTTTCTTATTTTCTCTTTGTTTATGTTCACATTGATTTATTTATTTCTATCAGATTTCTCTCAGCCACCTGAGTAGCGCCTTTCACGAAATCTTCATTAATACAAGTTCCCGGTAGGATGCGAAAGCTAATGTGCTTAGATTAGCAAGTGTGCGCTTGTAAAAATGATGCACTGGCTGGAATGCTCCCCAGGGAGTGGAGAATGTGCATACATTGTGTGCGGGTAAGCCTGAACCCGATGACCGGGGTAATAATATGATTGCAGGGCCCTCAGGGAGAACAGTATGAATACTGATGAGGCTACCCTGGGTAAACAAGACATTATTATTATTATTATTATTATCCCAATGAAACGCGTGTATTGAGATAAGCACGTTTTCAATGGGATTACGGTTTCGAGAAACTGGTCCCCCTGGTCACTTTCACTCTCATTTTGATTATCTCCCTCTCTCTCACTCTTCCTTTTCTCTCCCTCTTGCTGTGCCTCTTACCACCTCTCCGTTCCATCTTTTCTTTCCAGCTTTCCCTATACATGTTCTCCTTTCATTATTATTTTTAACACTCGTTATCTCTTGTCTATCGCATCATTTACCGTATCTCTCTTGATCTTTCCTAATGCATCACGATTTTCATCTCTTAATTTAAATTTCTCATTCTCATAATTTCCTTTTGTCACTTTTGAATTTAACTCTCGAGGTATCTGTAACTTTCTTTGTGCTTCAACGTCTCTGCATTTTGTAACCAAAGTATAATTTCTCAAAAAGTATATAAACTCGATATCTTTGCACTGTTTCGGAAGGTCTACTCTCCTCCAAAGATGCACTCTTCTTTTGTTCGTAAATGATTCCCTTTCTGACGTTTACTCTCCAACTCGCTGCCTCTGTCCGCCTGTCAGTGTTAATTGATTGATCCTCTCTCTCCTTCTCCACACCAACCTTGCCCCCTCTCTCTCCCTCTCTCTCTCTGTCTCTCTCTTTCCCTCTCTCTTTTTAAAACTTGTACTATAACTACATCCAGTCTAGCACCTCCTCCATCCAGCCTAGCAACCTCTCCCCCTCTGTCTTTCTCTGTCTCCGTCTCTCTCTCTCTCTCTCCCGTCCTCTCTCTTTCTGTTTCCTATTTAATTGAATTTTATGCTCATCGTCAACCTTATCGAGTAAAATCCCATTATCCACCTAACAAGTCTTCTACACCTTGACGTTTCACGTAGTACACGCGTCCCGCCCTCATATCAATAGTTTTCCTGTATCATGCTACGATATTATACATCCAGTCATTTTTTGTGTGATAGAAACCTTTAAAGCCCCACTGTCCTACTTGTAGCTACTTGCTCCCTCTATATAGAATACAATGCCTAATCGGTGCCTGTTGGTCCCCCATGATCCTCTTTTTCTTATGTTAATTGAGAGCCGAGTTGATGAGATAGCCACCTGTCACTGACCTCGCTGTGTGGTCTAATCCCCCTGGCCAAACTAGTGAAGACGGCCTTTAAAAGGCAGCTCGCCTCTGCAATGAACTAGTAAATTGAAACAGATTTAAGGCGAAACCATTAAACAGTAATGACCCGAATGAAGCAAGGTTATGTCGTCTGCAGTAGCGGAGTCAGTATTGTCTGCGTGAGGGGAGGGGGGGGGGGGGGGGGGGGTTGGGGGGAGGAGGGGAGGTTAATCTCGTGAGGTAGTCCATTATCCATGGAGGATGAAGGGGAGGGGGGGAGGCGACTCTTAAAAAAAAAAACCTTGGATACACTACTGGTTGTCTCTTTAAACACTAGGGTAAAGAATACAACGGTCTTCTCGTTTATCATGATGATAAAAATGAGAAGAGAATACGAGAGTTGAATTTTCATCCAAAGGGTGCTTATTTAAGCCAAAATATAATTTCCTCTCCCGGAAAGAGAGAAAAAAGAAACAAAATAGTAAAGAGAGAAAATTATTACACTTTAGCCTTCCATGATTCGCTCACACGATTCAAAACAAAATTGAATATGTGTCGAAAACGAGTTATAACAAGAACAATCAAAGCGCAGCTCTACCGGCTTCTGCCGATCTCGACCCAGGGTACCAGGGCCGGTATTCAATTCAATACGGGCCCTGGTATGCTTGAGCACTAGTGTTTCGGCGGCTCAGCTATAACCGGGTAGCTAGGTAAGATCTAAGCGCCAAGAGCGTTACGGCGCGACGGACGTGAGCGCTTTATTATTAGTACGATTCCGAACCAGGCACTTCAGCCGCTCCGGGGTCGGAGGGACCGCATTCGTGTTTCCGAAATCTCCAATAAAGGGGTGCTTTTCACGCAACAAAGTCCGGCCCGTAAATAATACACAATCATCCGGCCCGTTTTGATTTTACACACCGGAAATAGGGGGGGGGGGGGTGCTTTCAAAGGGAGGGAACATGTATACGCGTACCCTAAATAACACTGAGGGCTAGGGGGGGGGGGGGCATCTACCAATAAAGGATGATTTATAATTCCCGATGTCCACGTAATAAAGTGCAAAATCGATCTATGTGAGATGTGGAACAAGTATTCATACGAAAACAAACAGCTATTTAAGTACCTGTGTGAGACACACACACACACACACAAAGAAAGAAAGAGAATACCAGAAAAAAGTAAATTGTCTCGGTCACTTAAAAGTAAAATGATATTCAAATTTTGATGAATACGAATGAACATTAAAAAAGGAGCGAAACGAGAATAAATAAAGGTGAATACAAATAATGACATTGATGGAGAATAAAAGAGGCCTTTCTAAGCTCAAAAGTAAAACTCAATCATTGAACCATAAGTGATAGATGATGAAAAGTAAGAAAAAATAAATGTCGTTTTTGTTTTCAGTCTCGAAAGTCAGACTAAGGCTGCTAATCTTGGACGTCATACACTCAAGAAACATGAACTCCCTTGGGTGATGTATATACATGTATGCTGGCGAATTAATTGATTTGTGCCAGAAAATATCCCCTCATGCTGTTTCCCCCCAAATCTCCTGTCGAGTGTGTAAGGTGAGTTCTGGTCGTTAACAAACACACAACATCCTCATGTAAATGTTACTACCCCAAGGAAAAATAAGACGAAGACATAATTTTTTTTCCTTTTTGCATTTTTAACACAAGATTATGATTCTACCCGCCCTTTTTCGAGAGAACGAGTCCCGAAGCTCTTGTCTGCTTCACAGTAGAATGAATATTTTATTTTCATGTTCTCGATTAAAATGTTTAAAATGATGAATAAAAGGAGGAAGTTGAGACAAGATGAAATGAACATACACAGTATCGAGTATTATATATAAGAAGAAAGCAATGAATTAGATAAACAACCTTGGGGGAAACATGATATAAGAACATAAGTCTTTGTAAAGTAATAACACATTTTAATCAAATCCACTATTAATTTCATCAAGCCACGAAAAGAAGCACCAGTTAATAAGTGCGCACAGTTTAGGAAAGAAGGAAGAGATTGCGAGCACCCAACTTCTATATTTCTCCACTTCTGATGCGTTTTAAATACAAAAACTCTATGATATAATTTCCGTTCTATACGTTTATATATTTGGTATTCACTTTATGGACATTTCGAAAGAAAAGTGAATGTTAAGTACAGCGTAACCTCATTTCCTTTTTTTGAAAGGTCACACTTTGTTGAAGCGCCTTAGTTAGTCCAATTAGGTTTTGCAGATTACAGCTGGCCTAAAAGTGCATGTTTTACCAAGACCTTAGAAATAAAAATTATTAGATTAGTAGTTAACTAACCTAATATTATCGCGAATAGGGCGGCATTTTTCAAACATTGCCGCCATGTTTGAATAATGCATGAAGGTCCCTGGAAGACCGGAAGAATATTTCGGGAAAGAGAGATGATGGGGGGGGGGGGGGGGAGGATAATAGATAGATGAAGAGAGAGAGAGAGAGAGAGAGAGAGAGAGGGAAACGGAGAAAGTTTTTTTTGGACGAGGGCATGGTGAGGGTCTAAAGAAGGGCAACACTGAAATGATTGGGACGAAAGATCAATTTACAGAGAGGCAGGGAAGGAAAGAATGAACGAGGAGAGGGAGAGAGATATAAAGAGAGCGAGAGAAAGGGAGAGAGGAAAAGAGATAGAGAGAGAGAGAGAGAGCAAGAGACTGCGAGCGGGCGTATATAGCGATACTATCTTAAGTCATTAAATTGACAAAATACTACCATGAGATGAAAATACGTCATTTGGGGGGCGTCAACGCTAGATAAATTGTTCAATAAAAGGAGTACAGCTTGGAAAATTAATCAGGTGGTGAAATTGCCAATTAATCAACCTAATCATCATAATCGTAGCAAATAACTATTTGACTCGCGCCCACTTAAAGACACTATACATCATCCTACTATTTGCTATAATGAACAAATTAATCATCCCTATTCGTGAGCATGGGGTAGCGATGTTTAGAAGCTATTAACCGCGGCTAACATTTCGATCATTACTTGGTAGACTATACAAGTCAGACTTCCCATCGTGTATCTATCAACTAATTGCGTAAGATAAACAGAAGCCCCTAACCTGTCAAACATCGTTAGCACTGAACCCATCGGAGAATTCCCCCACCAGCGCTTTCCCCCCAACCGATGACAGATATCCCGCCTTATTGCACTCCGGTCCCACGTATCACATTTGGTGTATGTTATATCTTACCACGGTCCCACGTATTGCATTGTGATGTATGTTCTGTGTCGCGTCGATACGCTAAGCAAACATGCCCGTTAGCATTAGCATTGGAGCTGGTAGCCGTAAATAAAACAGCGAGACGACAGTGGTATGTGGGATGCAAGAGGTATGTTCTGGCGGAGAGACTTGGTAATGAAAATGCGACCCATAGCTCCATGGAGCTAGAAACGTTTTGTTTGTCTAATGATTACAACAGTTAGCCATATACATAAATTATAGAAACTCTGCTTCGAGACGCTCAAACCTCTACCAAATTGAATTCAATTACGGTGAAACCTGCTTTTAATTAGTGGCTACCTGTATAGAAAGACCACTTGTCTATAAAGACCTGCATGGGCTCCGTTGCATAAAACTTACCATTGATGGTAACTTTGCCATCAATGGCAACTACCATGGTAACAGGGCTCAACAGCCAATCAAAATCAAGGTTTCCACGGTAGTTACCATTGATGGCAAAGTTACCATCAATGGTAAGTTTGTGCAATGGGGCCATGCATATCTCTTGTTTCCCTTGGAAAAACCCATTTCACTGAAACCTATACGAAATGATCCTGTATATAACGACCACCTGTCTAGACCACTTTACTTATCTCCCCTGAGCGGTCTTATGGAAAAGTTTCACTGTATAAGTATTCAAACCTTTGAAAGATAAATGCCTTTTAAAAGATACATTGATTGTGATTTGAACACACCTTCGCAGCATCCTTGGTCCTCCCCAAAGTTTCGGATTTTTCCAAATTTAAATACAGCTGTCATGGCTGTGGGTCTTTGCGATTGATGATCTTGTTAGTTGTGGGAGGAATGATTGATCGATGCTATCAGCTACGCTAAGCCTCCATACTGAAATAAATACACCGTTCATGTTAAAGTGAATCGCCCAACTTGTTGGATTTGTATCACGTGATATAGTATGAAAAGTAGAAGTTTTTACCTCTCTTTTTAAACAACAACAACAACGAAAGGATGTGTCAAGAACTTTCTATTTGACAAAGATCGTGTCACTATGTATTCATTTATTTGCTTGGAAGAGAAACTGTGAAATGCCAACTTTTATATAAAGTATTGAAACATGTTTTGAACCACTGTGGTACGTACACACTGTAGCTCAATTTGTGGTCACAACTTATGTGCTACATGTGGAAACACCATAGGCTATTGTAATTGCCCACACTGTGGAAGTATTAAAGACACTCCGTTGTTATTTCATGGTTGGTACATAGAGTGACTCTTTCTATACACCATTTAACAAACTTTGAATGCGTGCAATCATTTTTTGTGAATAAAATCTAAACAAGGTGTGTTCCCATTGCCAATTCTGTGAAAGTGTTTCCAATCCATTATGTGTACATTGAGGTGTGTAAATAGTAAAAACTCTATATGTGGCGTTTGTACATCAGACTGGTCAAACTGTGGAAAGTTGGTACATGTACATGTATTTTAAGATAATGTTGAGTTCTTGTTATGCGATTGCATTGTGAAAGAAACGTTGTGGAATCGATCAGAAAAGGTTGATCATCTAGCATATAAGTATTGGTGTCTACTGCAAGGTTCTGGAATCATCAAAATGATAAGAAATTTGGCCCAGTCTTCGTAAAGTTACAAGCACTGTACACAGAAAGATGTATATGGGACTACGCACACGTGCGCGACACTGTCTTGCGTTTATCTCTCACACACCAATAGATAAACTAATTTACCAAATATATCAACTAGTAGGCGGTTTCCCGGCAAATTTTTTATCATCATGTATTAGTCAAAACATATTCTTTCACACGATTGGTAATAAGAGCTTCCATTCATTTTTTTTGAAGTTGGGGCGTTTCCAATACCGGTCTTTACCTTTAACATTGTTTACATCATAAAGTACTTCAAATCCGTGTAACAGCGTGGTGTTTACACACTGAAGCTCTTCCTAAACACCACCATGACCATGTGACACTATGTTAGCAATGTGAACAGGTTGGTTTTGGATCGTCATCAACAATATAAACGTGTTCTTCTCAACAGAAATGGTATAGATGGAGTTAAAAAAGGAGCTGCAAAAAGGATTCATCCATTTGTTACCGATTTAAGCCTAAATGCGTGCTGGGAGCCACAACGTCTAACACCTTCACATTGACAAAGTCCATTTAGCGTTATTCACTGCTTCTTATTCCATTGTGATATCATTTTTGTTTTACTTATATTGTGACGTCAGTGCTGTCCTCGATAAATATGACCCGGTTTCTTCCCCGTCCCCCCTTCCTTCATTAATGTTGACAAATGGCGGCAAAAACAAAAGAACTCTACGAAAATATAGGTATTTTATCGGCCTTGTTGGATCATTATTCTTATCCTTTTAGTTTCCCGCGTTGTTTGATACGGTCAGTTGTGAATCATTTTGATATCTTTTTGACATGCAAAGTGATGGTTGTAACTGCTTCGTACTTTGGCGAAGGTCATTGAAAGCTGATGCGGTAAACGGTTTTCTAAATTTGTGCATTTTATGTCGGTTGGTTTATGGATATCTGAAGAATATGAATAAATCGCTGCCGCCCGATCAAATGCATTTTAATATCTTGGATTGAGATATTCAACTCATATGAACGTTACTCTAACCTTCAAAACAAAACAAATAAACAAATGAACGAACGAATAAACAAACAAACGAACAAACAAACGAAAAATAAAGATGCATCTACGTTATGGAACCACAGAAGCATAAGGCATGTATATTATTATCTAAAAAGCTTACGGGCATAAACAACTACAGGGGCTTTATATACATGATAACCCTACATGCACTTCTGTCTTTCACCTAAAGTGAAATCAAGACCACACTATAGTACGACAACAACAAACGCGATTGAAAAACATCACAATTACAACAAAAATATATCGAGAGGTTGAAAACACCTTTAGAGAAGCAGAGGCCTAAAGTCGTTGACCATACTATCCTTGGTTACGCCGTATCACGTTACCTGTCGGGTGAGATAAACATGTTTACCAGGGACCCGTTTCACAAAGCCTTTTTTCCATGACAAATGACAAAAATTAGTGACAAACCTGCCGATAACCAATCAGAAGCAAGGATTTCAGTAGCTTATAACAACGACTTTCATGTGTCACTGATGACCAGTTCTGTGAAACTGGTCCGAGATATCTAAGTAAGATATGAATTTATCCAATAATTTCAGTCTCACATGGCTTCAGCGTGAAACGCGACAGCTGACTTTATTACTCTCTAGGTAATTGCAAATGAAAGTGGAGATGATAACATGTTGGAAATGTTGGAAAGTGTAAGCTGTTACATTTGTTTACTCGACAGGTGGTAATTATCAATAAATAAACCGTTTGGGGGGGGGGGGGGGGAGTATATCACTTGATGTTTTGTTCCCTTGTTTCTATAAATATTCATATCAATAAGTATTTGCCCATCGCATCCCAAATGAAAGTGGAAGATGTAATGGTGACATGTTGGAAATGTTGGAAAATGTAAACTGTTACATTTGAAAACTTGACAGATGGTAATTATCAATAAATCTACCGTTAGGGGTTTTCCCCAAACGGTAGATATATTTCTTGATGTTTTGTTCCCTTACACTATAAATATTCATATCAATGAAAAACAGCATTCAGAATTTTTAGTACGAGATTGCATAATGTATTCTGTTGAGTATACTTTTGGGGGGAATTTTTTATTACAAATCACAAGTAAAAATCAGAGGAATGAATACTGAACAGAGATTTTTACTAACAACAAAGTCGATTTATTGCACAGATCTGGAGCAAACTTGATTCTAATGAACCGAATTGTGTCTCCGCAAATTGTCGCTTTTGATGCTTGCGGGCATTCTCAACTCCTAATTGCTGTGAGCTTTGCAAGGTCTTAGGTTGCCCTACAAATTAACAACTTGGAGAAAAAATTAGGACATTCGATCAGACGGTGGCTGCCATGGTTTCGTGAACAAATTAAACTTAGGATTTCTTGCAAATAAAAAAATACTGCTATCCATCACGTTAGGAATGAATTACGTCTTCTATTATACTATAGTATGATTTTCTTATTACTGTTATCTTCTTATTACTGTTATATTTTCTGCATCTCCCCTAAAACGTATCGTTGCATGACCAAACGTTTTTGGATGCCAGGAATCAACGATTAGAAGGGGATGAGAAGGATGGATACTGCCACTTGCTTTGAACACAGTGCTTAACTCCTTTTTACACGAATTTTCGAGAATTGTTCCTCAGTATTACAATTTAAAGGGGCATGTTCCCGCCAGTGTAGTTATCGCTGCTCTAGTCATCGCCATCTTGGTTCCGAAGGTCGACTTCTAATTTGCATACAGCTGTCAATCAAAGTACGTGCGGCCTGGCCTGCCTTCGCCAAGCCAGCTGATTGCTGCCGATCGCGACGTCACGAAAGTGGGCGGAAACAGCAGCCGAATCTTAGAGCCGAACTGCGATTGGTATTACTTCGGCACATGTATGCGATAATCGGCATTGTCCGGGCATTTGGAACATGCCATCTGTGTAAGAGCCATATTCTGTTGATGTCAATAGGCAGCTAGCACCGTCCGCCAGCGCGTACGTATTTTGAACGCCCTCTGGAATACGGGGAACATGCCCCTTTAACGTATTACAAAGATCGCACGGACTTTTGAGAAATGAAGTCAAGGGCAAGTTTAAGACCACGTTGAACAGCATTTAGACATTCATTATCAGATTATGTAATATTTTATTATTCTGTTATTACATTTTAGAACGTCTGTTTAGGCACAGAAGGGTGTCATCTCTGTGTTCAAGTAAACGCGTTAATAGGGACTTTTAGATTATGCACGACGAGAACGTGGACTGCCCTTTTAAGGCAATGTGACGTCACTGCCAGTGCCTTAAAAGGACTTCACATTGCCTTAAAAGGGCAGTCCACGTTCTCGTCGTGCAGAGTCTAAAAGTCCCTAATAACCTTCTGGTTCATAACAGACGAAAAGGGGACGTAAAGGGTTCCTAAAGTTGCCTTAGGATGATTAAAAATAAAGAGTCTTTGCGATCTCGTTTGACTGATTCCCTTTAAAATAGCGGCGGAAAACCAGGTAATGAGTTTTGGTCTCTAAGGGAGTTGGTCGCTTATGAACGTCAAGCAGAGACGCGCTGGGTAAATATTTCTTCTCATTAAACCCCAAACTAGAGGAAACAAGCAGGGTAAATACCAGTAGGTAGCTCTCCCCGTGTACCAGACATCGTGATCAATAACCAATTTGATTTTGTTATTTAGACGGTGTCGATAAATGTCAATAAACCGAGAATGTTATAATGTGAAAGGTGGAGGCGTTTTCATAGTTGGGACGTCATATGACGCGAGGTTGAAGTTGTATTTTCAAGACATGATTTGACTGCGTGACTGTGTGTCCACCTATGTTACAAAGGCAATAATCGAGGTTGACGTTTGCGAGTTGGGGTTGGGTAAGGTACCGTGCTGAACAGCGATCTGACACATGCTCCGGTGTCCTGCGTCGATAGCTCCCCGTCAGTTTGTAAGCTAACCCAATTCTAGATGCCAACCCTGGCCAAAACACTATACCTTACCCCAGGGGCGGATCTAGCTTTTTGCTAAGGGGGGGGGTTTGACCAAAATAATGACGATGCGGAGCATCGTCCACGAGCCGCGAAGCGGCGAGCCGATTTTTTTTGGGGGGTGTTTATTTGAACCCCGTAAGTGATGTTTTCCTGGCATCTATTAACACAATGGAGACCATAAAAAGCAGTGCATGATAACGTCTTTTTAAATCAAGTAACAGTTTAATACATAGTTATATCCAGAGTTATCATGTGTTTGGTTAAGTTACCAGATGAGTTGAATATCTTCTCACAATATTTGCACTTGAAAGGGTTTCTCTCCAGCGTGCGTTCTTTTTGCTTTTTTTTTTCCTTTTTTTTTTTTTTTTTTTTTTTTTTGGGCCGCCCAAGGGGGGGGGGGTTGCAACCCCCCCAACCCCCCTCTAGATCCGCTTCTGTACCCTAACCCTAAAATAGTAAACCCAACCTAAAGGCCAACTGCAACTGTCACCTTAACGCTATTGCCTTTGACGAAATAAGGCACGGAGCAATTAACGCAGGAGCAAATATCTGGTCATCAAGGAACCGCACTAAAAGGTAATCCGACCAGTGGCGTAACGTCACAGCACCCTTTTAGTCGTCAACCCAATCCAAAATTCATCAAAGAGGATTTGTTTTTGCATCCCTTGCACACATAGACGTACTGGCACATTTCCGCGTAATGGCTGTGATGCTATCTTGTCCAAAAATATGCTACTCTGATCCTAAATATTTCAAGTGAGTGAAGCGAGCGAGGGAGGAACAAAATAGCACTTCTATTATGGCAAAGAATGTATCTAGTCATCAATATACACTGATGAAATGAATGTTAATTTTAAATTATGTCATCTCGTTCCCACAAATCATCCCGATTTATTATCAAATTTGCGAGAAGTGAGCCGAACGAGGGAAAAGAAAAGACACACTATTTGGACTTAAATTTCAATTGGATATAAAATACTATAACTAAGGTTATATTTGGGCAGCAGGGTGCCCGAATATTGTCACACCATCCTATTGGGATATTCATGAATTTCGCTGCCTGAAACTATCCAGTTTCTAAAGTTTGCGAGCGAGCGACGAGAAAAACACTTCACTATCTCTGACATGTTATTTTCTTATCAGGTTACCTAAAGTAACATAATATGTGCGGGCATCGTGCAGTGTTTTATACATTGTTGTCAAGATTTTTACGTTATTCCTTCCAAAACATATTCTAAATGTAATACAATTCTCTCGTGGCTCTCCGGTTGAAAAACAGTACCAATATGTTTTAAATTTGGGGAACAGATTGACAAGGCCGAGAGGGGATATCCCCTTGCCCCGTTAGGTATATAATTCTGAGTCAAGAATGAAGTTAAAGATCCTCTCCGAAGTGAACAAATGAAATAGTCGAATTATATATCAACAGAAAGCCTATAATCCATAGTTTACAATAATATCAGTTATATGCTATTTGTTATGCTTGTCAGAGGAGTAACAGCTCTCGGAATACTCGAAATATTAAGCTTTTAAATCGGAAGATGTCGACCTTAAAAAATAATTATGGACTTGATGACATCATCTTATGTGGAGTACGCAAATTCTCAATGACTTTGCATTAATTAAGCACCGCCCATCGCCTCAGCTATATAGGTGAACCGGTTGGGTCCACATGACTGTTATGTCGTTACCGTAACTGCGGCAACTTTGACCCCTGTTGACCCGTAATTTCGAGGGGTGCGGAAAATGACATTCTAATTTGGTTTTGTGCAAAACTGAAAGGGAAAATATATATTTTTATAAATATTTGTATTCTATCTTCCTTCAGCTTTGCATTGATATACAAAACAATTCTTCATCGGATAGGGTTTTATGAAGTCGACAAAAGTAGACGGAGCAATGGCTACTGAAGCATGTGTCTTACATCCTTCACAGGGCAAGAAATGTAGCCGTTGTTGAATAAAATAGTGTATATTTCTAAAATTTTCGTCTTCATTCTATAAAAAAACATAGACAATTTTCGGTAACAGAACAAACATAAAATACTACAACGTACTCTCTGACATTGAATCATAACTAAGCACATACATAACAATTATTACAGAAATAAATAAATGAAAATAAATTGTCAATGATCATAAATTATTTCATCAAACTTTATACAATTATTTTATTAAAGAAGGGGAAGTAAATGCGTAGCGGAATGGAGTTGAAAGTAATTGGTAAATAATACAAAGAGAAATGAATAAGAAATACCTGATTAAAACAATAGTTCTCCAGTGATGACTGAAAACAGTTGTAATTTAAGAAGAAAATAAAAAGCAATTATCTGGTACCATTAAAAACCACTCCTACATTCAAGGTGGTATTTTCTTTTCATTTGACAAACACGATGGAGGGGAGAAATAATGCTTAGAATAAAAATTCAACTTACAAGCGATTGGAAGAAGGCAACATGCACATTAAAAAACGTAAATATTCATGAATTAATGATAGACGCCAATAAAAACTACAAACACAACAACAACAACAACCTGTATATGTTAGCAAGATGCACAAATTAAACAACATTAATCACAACGAAAAATCAAGTAATAAACTAGAATAAATATATGCTTTAATGTAAACGCATTTTGAAATGAAAACTGGAGGGGATAAAAAGACCAAGAGAAATAAAGAGAATCGATATTTGTCCAAATATAACAGTCAAGTACAAGCGCACTTAATCGGATGAGTTGTTGAAAGAGGACATTTTTCGGGGAAAACCCTGGCGGTTCCCTTATTGTTGCTGGTAAGATATTGTTACTATTCCTGTGAGGTTTGACGGTAGTACGTCTCACTGCTCACTATAGTGATGTTGACTGGAACAATATTTTCAGTATAGTGAAGCATAAATATTTCACTATATCATCTCACTTTGTACTCGCAGAGAAAGAAAGAGAGAGCGAGAGAGAGAGAGAGATGAAGAGGGCAGAGATAGATAGAGATAGAGAGAGAGAGAGAATATAGAGAGACACAAATTGAAAAGAGAGAATTAGGTGCTGTGTTTGTGTGTGTGTGCATGTAAGGGAGAGAGAAAGAGAGAAAGAGAGAGAGAGAGAGAGAGAGAGAAAGAGAGAGCGCGCGAGAGGAAAAGGGGAGGGTAGAGGATAAAGATAGAGAGAGAGAGAGAGAGAGAGGGAGTTAAGATAAGAAGACAACATAGGAAGACCAACATTGAGCAGAGAGAAGTAGGTGTGTGTGTGTGTGCATGTTTATGTGCATGTAAGGGAGAGAGAGAGAGATACATTGAGAGAAAGATAGAGAGAGAGATACATCGAGAGAAAGATAGAGAGAGAGGGAGAGAGAGAGATACATTGAGAGAAAGATAGAGAGAGAGAGAGAAAGAGTATGCAATTGACGGGAGTGATCATGCCGGTGGGTGTGAGTGTATTGATGTAAAAAGTAACCAGAAGTATCTACTTGTAGGAGTGTGAAAGTAATTCCAATTTGATGTCCGGCTCATTCAACCAATAAAATATACAGTTTATCCACAGTGTCAGAAAATCGATTGGTTGTCGAGTCCCCCATCTTCTTTCACTTTGTAACTGCTTGGAATTTTGTTTAACGAAAGTTAATTACACATCGGGTTATTTTTTCCCCAATGATTAAACATGACGAACGCGCTGGAAAATGAGCTGATTTTAATTAAAAGATAGAAAAGGCAATTCTGCAGATAAAACACGAGGTCTTCAGTGAATGAGCGCTTTAATTAGAACCAAAGTCCAAAGTGCTCGTAATATTATACGATCTTCCAGAGCGTGCTATCCGCCGACCTTCCTGAGAAGAAAACCCCACTGGGAGTACTTATTGAGTTCTACCTTCGGTTTTTAATGGTTCGCTCTCCTCAAGCTTATGTAGAGCAACTCACTATCTTCGCATGACGATACACGCAATGGAGACAATCAATCTTGTTATATTCGTCAAGAGCGGCGGTTTGGTTACGGAGGTTTACGCGTTTACTTTCTCGCTCCGGTCACACTTTTACGCGCGTAACGCTTATAGTCGCAAAGCCATTTATGAGTAACGGGGATGGGACTAGGCTATCACGTGGTCATTAATAACTGTAACGGTAACGTGGTAGTTTTGGGATCGACGTAACACTTTGTGCAAGATACAGAGAATTTTATTTTAAAATATTCCAATTTTTCCATGTAACAATCACCACGTTCTTTGAAGTAGGGCTTAAAGTAGATATTCATTGATTTTAAAAACTAACTTTATTTTCATTATTGCAAAGTTGAAACTTTGATTCGACAAGGTTATCAAAATTCAATGCTTGGAAACATTCGCAGTAATGACTATTATGAATTACAAAACGCTTAAATACGGCCCCGGCATAGCACCTGAAGAGCTCTCCGAACGCTGCTGAGATGTGTGAGATCACAGTATGAACATGATTTGCACAAGCAGACGATGTCCCATGACATCTCACACATTTTCAGTGCTTATGTTTTCATCTTCTCTTGAGTTCTTTCTCTTACTTCACTACCGTCAGGCTAAATGTATAATCTATTGCCTCACTCTAAACCCCGCGCATGGTTTTATTTTGATGACAAATGCAGCGATACAATAATAGAGGAATCTGTCGCTTGTAAACAAAATAAGACGCCATTGTATATTCAGCTGCACACACCGCGGTATGTTCGGCGTTTCAAGAGGGAACAAATGCCGTCCTTAATATCATTCCGGGGGTTTTTCATTTGGAAGTCTAGTTTCTTTGATTGATAATTAACCCCTATCCTGTGTATTTACAAGCAACAGATTTTAGTTATCAGAATCGGGTCATATCCCCCTATGAATGGTTTGACATGCCATTACATTTATATACACTATAATCATTATACTTTGACAAATAATAGCTTTGCAATAATGTTCATTCTTTATGGGATGTTGTCTGCTTGGGCAGTATTGGTCCATATAGTGACGTCATTAAAACATCGTTATTTTTCCGGCGAATCTCTCGTATATCCCAGCTGCTATGGAGGTGGTTGTATTTGTATTTTTATAAATCACCCGATATGTAGTTGACCTAAAACTTGTACGATGGCCATCTGTTAGCTTACCAGTTTCTAGTGATACATTAGTTGACATATTTGTGATTTTCTTTCAATTTCACCTTTAAGTGGCGCTACCTTTTTGTCCGCGGTCTTAGTTAACGTTACAATGCATTTGTGTGGCCTTTGCCTTGCCATAGCATGGTAGTACGTGGCAGGTGCCGCCCACTTTTAAGGGGTTCTGAAGTGATATAGTACGTGACTATTTTGTTGCTCTATGACAGCTACGTTGTTCCTACGGGGTGTTAACGGCGCCGTAATGTCAAAAATCACTATCGCAACTACTTTTGAAGAAGACAAAAAAAAAAAAAATCATCTTTTGTACTTGTTGTAGGGATATTTCAATATCGTATAGAAATCATGTTCGGATTACGTTACTCGTCATTGTATTGTTTGCATGTTTTTAAAAAGGGGATGGACAAGGAATTCGAAATTGCCTTGTTTATTTTTTCTAAATGAGTAGTTGCGAACAAAAATGGCCCAACGCGGGGCTTAACGGCTAGGCTTAACGTGAATGACGTATTATTAATAATATTAATAACTCGATTTAAATAGCAACCTATCCAGATGATACAAGACGCTGTAATTCAAGATTTGAAGCCAACCAAAACGTGAAAGTGTGACCTTAGCCTTATGAAAGAGCTGCTTTTTAACAGTCGGTTCCGCTCCGAATGTCAACTCCACGTCTCCACCGATCCACTATTCAAAGTTTACGGTGGAAATGACATTTGATGTTGAATGTTAAAGGTGCGTAGGTAAAGGGCTGAGCAATGATCGTGACATTTTCAGACGTCACTTTCCCTCATTGTTCCGAGAGGAGACTGCTCCAATAATGGGTCCAAGGCCGCGCGTCGTATTTTCCCTCCCGTTTCCCGCGGTGTTCACCGATGGTAGCGAAACATGATAATATTAGTAAGTGGTTTGAGAGAGAGAGAGACATGTCTAACGGGTGGGACGCTTCCTGTCTTGTTTGGATTCGAAAGGGCAAAATTATGCGTAAACATGAAATGCAGTTTACTTTAACGATGCGATTGCAAAGGCTTTCCAGAAATCCACTAAAAGAGCATTTTTCTAAAAACCCTTTATACTTTACCGTCATAGAAATCATGTTCAGATTACGTAATATGTCCCTGTAATTTTCGCACATTTCATGAAGTGCCTCCGTTAACTTTCAAGGAAGTCTTTGCGGTCGTGAATATCAGTGCTTATTTCCCCCCTCTCTTCAGTTTTTCAGACAGTAAAGAAGGTACACCCTTCAATGTTAATATATCAAATAAAGTAAGGTGTATGTTTTTTTTAAGTGAGTGACATTCAATAGAAGAATGTGAGCACAGCGGTAGTTGACTTTTATAGGTGCACTGACCTGCAACCGGGTCTTGTCAAACTTTTTCATTTCATTTCATTTCATTACATTTCTTTATTGTGTCCATATAGGATAACAATATTGTTTATATGCACATGAACAATCTTGCTTCAACACATGAACATAGGAACAACATATAATTGACATTCATAGGGCCCTGTTTTAGTATACATTTGATATACATGGTCATGATGAATACACAAACATATACATTTAAATACTCTTTCTTCTTACATACCCTCCATTTTTTTTAAAATTCTTATATGCTCTAATCTGAAGTAGGTATTTTGTGTTAAAAAAACAAAACAAACAAACTTAAGTCTGGAACCTCAATTCATTGTCCATAATATTGTTAAAAAGTGAATAATTGTTGGAAAATGAACTTTCTCGTTTGGAACACTGGTAATGAAAGTTTTAAGGGAAAGGCCACCCTGATATTTTTATTGTATTCTGAAATTGCTCAAAATCTCTTTAACCTTTTCCCTTCATTTTGTTTTGCTTCTATTAAAAACTAACTTGATTTTGGGGTAAACTTTCCCTTTACGGTTGAGTCCTTGTATGTGCTCTATAGTGCTACATAATCGACGTACTCAAGTGTTTCTTAACAGTTTCCTTCACAATTTTTACGTACCACCAGTTCTTAATCTTATCTTCAAGCTGTGCCCAGATCAGCGGCGGTCTGGTGGAGCAGCACAATGGACTCTATCAAGGGAATCGCTACAATTGGCAGAAGACTTTAATTCTTTACACGATAATGAAGGAATCTTTACTTAGATTAGGACACTTCAATGCACGCAGTACGAACAGTTGCTCAGACGTCCTTTTTTCGTCTGCCTTGGCCCGAGATTTAAATTGAAACCCTTATTTAACAGAAGAGTGAATTCAACGGGATGTACTATACCTTCATATTGTCTGATCACTTGGCTTTTATGAAAGAAAACCGGCACAAATGTCTCATTTTTTCATTGATGCTCACATGAAACAAATAAAGAGACGTAATGGATATCCTACAATAGATACGAGGGCAGGCTTTTATACAAATCTGTCTGGAGGATTCTTCGGATTGCTGCGGCCTAGACCAGAGCCTTGATTTCGATGAGTATCATATCTCATTCAAGTATTAAAATGAAGTATCACGCAACAACTGGATCTACCGCATATACAATACATCATTCACAGGATATTATAACAATCATAATGTTTGACTATAAATAAAGAAAATAAAAACATTAATGAAAATGATAACGATAATAGTAATGATGATGATAATGATGTTATTAATAATAATGATTATAATATTAATTTTAATAAAATAATAACAATAGATAATTATGCTATTTATCATTATAGGCCTTTAATTATTATTTGATTATCATTATCATTGCTATTAATATTATAACGTATTAGAATATCATAATACTGTTTTGATGAACATGTATCATCATGACGCTGTTTCTACCCGTGATTTTGAGTCTTTGACGTGTTTTTATCATAAATATCTAGCTCGCCGCTAACGTGTCGAGGCTGGAGAACGCTCGATAAAGCCTTATGTCACAGCTGGGCCTATCACCTAATTATCGATTGTGATATTAGAGGCCTTGTCGTGGTGAAATTGCCTGCTGAATGACATGTCGTTTCCAGGTCAGTTGGTAATACGAACGTTTGGAAACAACACATGTGCATATTTTATATTTCATAAGGATTCACTGACGTTTCTGTTTTTTGTCAGATGACATGAAGATGGGACATATTAAAGGGAGATGACGTTAGAGGGAAAAGGAAGGGGGACAGAGAAATAGAGTTAGAGGGGTAGACGTAGACAGAAAGAGGAGGTAATGGGAAAAACAAGAGAGAGAGAGAGAGAGAGAGAAGTAGAGGGGGTGTACCGAGGGGGAGACAAATAGGGAAACGAGGAGAGAGAGAGAGAGAGAGAGAGAAAGAGACACTCAGAGACAGAGAAAGAATGAGAGGGAGAAATACGACCGAAATAAAACAATTTAGATGCAGGGAGACATGCATGACATAATGGAGTAGAAAATAAGGAACTCTTTAACCCTACAAGCTATGCTTTTTATTAAGATCTCCTTTTCACATGTAATTTCAAAATTATCTAGTGTAAATGCAATACAAACTTATGCTTACACTTTTTTAATGCTATGTTTTGTTAATGTTATGTTTTTTTCGTGGGAAATAAAATAAAATAAAATAAAAAGAGTGAAAACAGAGTAAAGAAACAAGATTCTAACAGAAAGAACCTAGGACAAATCGCGAGCAAAAAGTATGACGAGAGAAATGGAAGATATTATAAATCTGAGTCAATGAATTGATAAAGCCGAAAGTAGGTCTTCATCCCCTCCAGGGACATTTAAAATTGAATTGAGGTTAGGATGTGAGACAGGATGACGTGTACCTTTCAAAATCATTTTACAAACCCATAATAAATATATCCCACACTGCACTTTTAGCTCTGGCATAGTCGTTGTAACAGATATACGAGATATCTGGCGCTTTGAACCCTGACCCTAGTTAATGCGCGTGGTTGTCATTTTTTATACTTGTTTACAAAATAATGTCAAATATCCATGTGGCTAAGTAATCTTGTTTTCGACCAAGAGGGATTTCATCGATTCAACAACCTCTGAAACCGTACAAAACTTGCTGACGTATGTAGATATGAAATAACCGGTGGTTTTAGCTTTTCTGTTTCCCAATGGTAAGATTTAAAATAAACATAGTACTGAAGATATTTGGCTAATTTTTCAATTTGGTTTTTGAATAGATAAAATATTTGGTAAATGGGTTAACAATAAAATGACACTTAGTCATAACTGTACAATTATTATTGCCGCCCAAATGCAGATATCTACCCAAATATAAATATGTGGAAAAATCCTGCTGATAAGGGTGTTCCACTCTCAAAGTGTAAATGAATAAAATGAAAATGAATGAATAGATATTAGTTTGATAATAGAAATATGTATGATAGTGATCAGTTAATTTACATTTAACTGACCCGTCATTTTTATTTTGAAATAATTTCCCTTATGTTTCTATGAGAATCTTTCATAGCAATATGTTCTTTAAGCTGCAATTTTGTCCAAGATGTCTTTGTTTGCTTTGTAACGGTAATTTGCTTCTATCCTAGGTTATTTAGTTTTCTTTGTTGCCCAAGTTTGATCAATAAAGTGATATTTAAGAAATATATACCGAGAGAAGAAATATAGGTCTGCAAAATATTGATAAGTGTGTAAAGCGTGTGAAAGAAATGTAACCAAACTATCCACTTGTCATTGAAGGTGCTATCACATTTTTGTTTTGGAGCACACTTCCAAATTTATGGTTGCCCGCACTTCTTGCATGAGGTTCTCCGATTACTACTATACTAGTTCTACCTTTAACATACGAAAGCGGATATCCGTATTTATTTTCATTTGCTCGACGCCACCAAAATATCTTGAAGGAATAATAATATGGAAGGAAATATCTTTGTAGGCCTCTCTATGATTAACACGGTAAGGATTCCAATATTATTGGTATTACTCACAGCCTTGAACAGCGGAGTAAACACAGAGAATAGAAGAAGGACTGGATAGTTTTTAAGCCTTGGGTAATATTATTGTGACGCGTTTTAGGTCAGTGCGTCTATTTTCTAACCAGTACTCAACACAATGCTAAGTGCTCAGAAAGTGTGGGCGAGTGTGTCAGTCTGCATGAGTGTGTGTTGTGTGTGAGTGAGAATGTGTGTTGCATCGCACGCCCGCTCGCATACAACTGTCCACACCGCTCCACCGCCACACGCATTTATGGTCACTGACGAATGTCGTCTGCAAGGGATGTTTATAAAAATTTAACGCCACTACACAGAAACCAGCACAGTGGGTATCTTCGTGCATTCAAACCAGCATCGCGTCTAACTTGTTACTGTCTCTTTCTAATTGCCACGCAGACACTATACTGCTAAGGGGGAGGCATCCGGAAGGATTATTTTTCTTCAAGAGATGCTGACACCGCCGAGAGTTTTTCCACCACACGATGTATGCATGGAGCCATGATCGCTAACTAAACTCTGGATTCTTACACGGCTATCCACTATGGAATTTATGCCTGCCAACATTCGCGGGGAGATATGCCGCTGCGAAGCCGGGTCATCGCCGCCACTCTCGCCTGGGGCTCAGGGTCGGTATGATGGTCGCTTACCGATGGGTTTACACGTAATGTTTTGGTGCTTTGTTGCTGTGCTATGTGGAACACTTCAGCTGTCTTCTGGTGGTAAGTGCATACTCTACATGCCCTCATTATCAAGATAAAAATATATCAACTTACACGCGAGAAATGTTTTCCTAAAATGTTATCCACTAGTTCAAAGACATCTAGCGTTAATGTACTCTGAATAAATCTGTATTAGTATTACGCTATCAAGCCAAAAAGTAAAATAATAACAGAGCGCGATAAAGATAAAAAGTGAAGATAGATATAAATAGAGAGCGAGAGAGAGACAGAGAGAGAAAGAAATTCAAAGGAGTTTGAAAAAGGGATAGATTCTTATAGTGAGGGGGCAACTAATAAGTATAAAGAGATAAGAGAGAGAGAGAGAGAGAGAGGGGGGGGGGGGAGATGGAGAACGAAGAGCCAATAATGCATTTTATTACCATTTGCTCCCTTCACAACAGATTCATAACAATGAAGGTGGAATTTGATTGGTTTCTATCAAATCCGCTAGTTCCATTAATTTTGACAGCACTAATTATTATTGAAGAGTAGGGAAGGCGCCGTTCAAATGTGGGGTGAAAATCCTTAAGGACGTTAGGCCGATTATCCCTGGCTCCCTCCAATATATTTATGATATTATTACATTTATTAAATTATATTAATAAAGCGTAAAACGTTAGTTACCTTAACGTTTATAGAATGCGCCATTGTAATGAAAGAAAGGTGTATCTCTGAAATAACACAGATATCACAAAGGTCATTGTCATTCCACAATCATTGCTTCATTCACAGTAGTCTTGTAGCGAGTGTGAAAAGTGGCACCTCCCATCACTGTGCACCACGCTGAGGAATTAAGATCAATAAAAATGTCGAATTCGAACAATGCAAATATTATGGCACCTTGATTTCGTTTATTATCAATTTTTTCAGAAGTAGGGCAATTTCATATCGGAAAAATGCAGATGAAACAGTAAACGTATATTTTTTCCTCCAAAGCCGCATGTTTTAGCCGAAAAATAACTTCATAAACAAATAATTAAGTGTCGTTTTTTCTCCGACGCCATTGTTAGATGTACAGAACGTCTGAAGTAATAGGCATAAGGTTTTAAGTGGTCGGGAAAAGATGCATCAACATCAATTGTATTTCCGTTATTTCCGTTTCAGAAAACTTATCATCAATAACAACTGTCACATTGTTATATCAAATTTGCCGACAGCCAATGAAACGCAACGGTTTCAGTAGCTTATAACAGTTATCAATTTTATTTGTTATTGATAACAAGTTTTATGAAACGAAATTGGCCGACAGCCAATGAAACGCAACGGTTTCAGTAGCTTTTAACAGTTATCATAATTTGTTATTGATAACAAGTTTTTTTTTTTATAAAACTAGGCCCTGTTGTGCTCCTAAATCCGCTGGTGGGGGGGGGGGGTATCATATTGGATGTGACAGAAACACCGATCACTTTCATA
The DNA here is from genome assembly GCA_035222895.1 of Strongylocentrotus droebachiensis. Taxonomy (NCBI): domain Eukaryota; kingdom Metazoa; phylum Echinodermata; class Echinoidea; order Camarodonta; family Strongylocentrotidae; genus Strongylocentrotus; species Strongylocentrotus droebachiensis. Next base: position 72,774 of record JAVYIG010006275.1, on the reverse strand, counting down.
CGAAACTCTTGAGGCGACGTAATCATATCCACCAACGAGGCAGATGGTTAGAGTCCTTTATGAAAACGATCTTAAGGATTGATTTCAAATACTGAAACATTTTTTGGTTCAATGAAAGCTCATCTATATCTGTATCATAGTCATCTATACGCATTTTTCTTGCTTAAGACGCCTTTTTGTCTTTGATTTGATGTTAGTCGTCAGGTAGAATATGAGATGTATAACTGTCAAAATATATAGGATTTAAGCCATACAAGCTCATAACAAGTCTATTTCCAATGGGATCTTAAAGATAGATAAACCGTCTGCAGCCATTTCTGTTTTTAGAATATCAACGACTTGAATCGGAGACATTCATGTAAATAATTGGTTGAATCTTGTAAAGTATACATACTCATTTTCTTCGGGTTTTTTCATAAATTATTGTCCTTTTATTCTCAATATGTAAATTCATGCATCATGCATGGCTTCAAGAATTAAACAAAAAACGTTTTAAAGAGAAAAAGGGATTCAGAAGCCATTAAATTTTACTCTAATGCTGTTGCTCGCAATTTCATTTGCGTTCGTAAGCAGGCTTGTTTAATGTCCTTCAAACCCTTGTTTTGACGTACGGTGAATATCTTGTATTTATTATTCATATAATTACAACAACTAAAATGCACTTAGTCCTTGTGCATTATACTGGTATAAACAATATACTTTCATACACAGCTTATGATTCCCCATCAGCAAGTGTATTTCAAACCTAGCACCAAGCGCCTAATTCAAAGCAGCTGACTTGTCTCATTAAATGATTTTGTATATTTATATAATTCATTCAACATTCAAATGTGTAGTATCTTCGATCAATAACTGAGAAATGAAAGCCATTTATATCAAACCCGGATTATCTACCACTTTTAATATTCTTCAATATGCACTTCAAAATGTGGAACAACACCTCTACTTTGCAAGTTTGCATCAGAAAATAAATTTTTCTGTTACTCTAAAAACAAAGCCCATAACGTTTTTTCCCTGCAGTAAATTAATTTAACTCTTTTAATATTTCATTATTGTGTTAACTTTCCCAATTTCAATGTGTATTTTCCTCCCTTGTTACATTAATTTAGCGTTATTGTGTCTTCTTGGGCTAGTGGCCCTAAATATCCGATAATAATATTACTACATGTTTCTGGAGATGGTATTGCGTATGAATGAAGCACAGCAAACAATATGTTGATATTACCCTCAAATAATACCACGTATTACCAACCAGACAGCGTCGAAAAATAATATGTCAACATTCCCTGGATAACAGGATGTATAATGAGACGTGAAATACAGCCCAGGATTTAAGTGGATGAAGCCTAGATCGTTTAGGATCGTCTTCAAAACCTCAAAAATGCGACCACATAGTCGTCTAAAACAAGTAAGATAATATATTCACGCTTTTAATGATGTGGAACCGTGGACGTGAGGCAATGCATGCATTTCTCTATTACGCCGCATATTTATTTACTCTTTTCCGTTGTAAAAACAGACACCACGTACATCGTCAACCTTGAGTAGAGTAAATCATAACATGGAATTGAGTGTCAGTTTTAAGATGACGTCTGTATGGAATATAGCAGGGAACTATTGTGTTAAAGTACCAATCGACCGTTCCCTCTTCATAATTAAGGGGACCTATATATTATTTCGAATTAGAATATTCCCGGTACCCTTAGGCCTTAGATAATTTATAGGTCTATAAAGTAAATTGAAATTCTCTGATATGCATTTGGTACCTTTCCTAATAAAGACACTACGAGAACACACATACACACACAAGCACGCACACACACGCACACACTCACACACACACGCGTATGTGCGCCCGCACACCCTCTTTCTGCGAGTATTATGTATATACATCAGTATTATGTATATATGATAATAGTATAATGTGTTGTTATAATATTATTGTATCGGAGAAATAGAGCAGAAACCTCGCCTCATTGTATATTAATAGCTTTGTAGATTTATATCTCTCGTATCTGTCGTAGGCGGATTCAGGGTTGTCAGAGAGAGAGAGAGGGAGAGAGGGAGAGAGAAACAGATAGAAAGAGAGAGAGAGAGAGGTTGAGAGAGAAAGGGGGGGGGGGGGCACATGTTGAATACCTGGCAAGCTCCCGATTCCTAGAAAGCATACCAATTCCTAAAAAGCATACCATAAGGTAAATACATTCCTTGGTTTTTAATGCTTATGCCTACAGGTGTGAAGTATTTTTTTTTCAAAATCACATGCATTATGTCTATCTTTCCCCTACATCCGGATTCAAGGATCATTTTGGAGGAAAGTCCAACTTCTTCTCCGTAAGCACTTTCTCCTCGGATGTTTTCAAGTAATACTGTATCGCTTAAATTGGCGCCACGCTAAATGCCGCTCCATGAACCTTGACAGTGGATACCTGAAATCATAGACGCGGGAAAAAAAGAAAAAAAATGTCCTTCTGTCCTCCAGGCGATCCTTGTTTACGAGGCGTGCAGCTATCATACCTCATGTTCACTCACAGCTTCGTACACATATCATGATACGTAATAATGATGCGCCCACGACACTTTTACATCGGTGGATAGGTGAATCGGAGTTTAATGGAGGGTGTGCTCAAGTGCTTGCCGATTCGAGAAAATTGCAGAGGCTGAATAAGGGAGTCTGGTAGATAGATAACCTAAGGGGAAGGGCAACGTTGTGTATCTGTCTCTTGATGAGGGTTCTGTGGTTTAGTGGCTTGATATTTACATACAGAAGGTTCTAGGTTCGAGAAAATTGCAGAGGCTGAATGGCGGTGGCTGGTAGATAGATAACCTAAGGGGAAGGGCAACGTTGTGTATCTGTCTCTTGATGGAGGTTCTGTGGTTTAGTGGCTTGATATTTACATACAGAAGGTTCTAGGTTCGAGAAAATTGCAGAGGCTGAATGGCGGGGAGTGGTAGATAGATAACCTAAGGGGAAGGGCAACGTTGTGTATCTGTCTCTTGATGGGGGTTCTGTGGTTTAGTGGCTTGATATTTACATACAGAAGGTTCTAGGTTCGAGAAAATTGCAGAGGCTGAATGGCGGTGGCTGGTAGATAGATAACCTAAGGGGAAGGGCAACGTTGTGTATCTGTCTCTTGGTGGGGGTTCTGTGGTTTGGTGGCTCGATATTTACATACAGAAGGTTCTAGGTTCGAGAAAATTGCAGAGGCTGAATGGCGGTGGCTGGTAGATAGATAACCTAAGGGGAAGGGCAACGTTGTGTACCTGTCTCTTGGTGGGGGTTCTGTGGTTTAGTGGCTCGATATTTACATACAGAAGGTTCTAGGTTCGAGAAAATTGCAGAGGCTGAATGGCAGGGACTGGTAGATAGATAACCTAAGGGGAAGGGCAAAGTTGTGTATCTGTCTCTTGGTGGGGGTTCTGTGGTTTAGTGGCTCGATATTTACATACAGAAGGTTCTAGGTTCGAGAAAATTGCAGAGGCTGAATGGCGGTGGCTGGTAGATAGATAACCTAAGGGGAAGGGCAACGTTGTGTACCTGTCTCTTGGTGGGGGTTCTGTGGTTTAGTGGCTCGATATTTACATACAGAAGGTTCTAGGTTCGAGAAAATTGCAGAGGCTGAATGGCAGGGACTGGTAGATAGATAACCTAAGGGGAAGGGCAACGTTGTGTATCTGTCTCTTGGTGGGGGTTCTGTGGTTTGGTGGCTCGATATTTACATACAGAAGGTTCTAGGTTCGAGAAAATTGCAGAGGCTGAATGGCGGTGGCTGGTAGATAGATAACCTAAGGGGAAGGGCAACGCTGTGTACCTGTCTCTTGGTGGGGGTTCTGTGGTTTAGTGGCTCGATATTTACATACAGAAGGTTCTAGGTTCGAGAAAATTGCAGAGGCTGAATGGCAGGGACTGGTAGATAGATAACCTAAGGGGAAGGGCAACGTTGTGTATCTGTCTCTTGATGATGGTTCTGTGGTTTAGTGGCTCGATATTTACATACAGAAGGTTCTAGGTTCGAGAAAATTGCAGAGGCTGAATGGCGGGGACTGGTAGATAGATAACCTAAGGGGAAGGGCAACGTTGTGTATCTGTCTCTTGGTGGAGGTTCTGTGGTTTAGTGGCTCGATATTTACATACAGAAGGTTCTAGGTTCGAGAAAATTGCAGAGGCTGAATGGCGGAGTCTGGTAGATAGATAACCTAAGGGGAAGGGCAACGTTGTGTATCTGTCTCTTGATGATGGTTCTGTGGTTTAGTGGCTCGATATTTACATACAGAAGGTTCTAGGTTCGAGAAAATTGCAGAGGCTGAATGGCGGGGACTGGAAGATAGATAACCTAAGGGGAAGGGCAACGTTGTGTATCTGTCTCTTGATGATGGTTCTGTGGTTTAGTGGCTCGATATTTACATACAGAAGGTTCTAGGTTCGAGAAAATTGCAGAGGCTGAATGGCGGGGACTGGAAGATAGATAACCTAAGGGGAAGGGCAACGTTGTGTATCTGTCTCTTGATGGGGGTTCTGTGGTTTAGTGGCTCGATATTTACGTACAAGAGGTCCTAGGTTCGATCTTTGCTCGATAATCGAATTCGTGGATAATGCGTTTTACCTGCGTGTGTTCCTCTCGACCTAGGTGTATTACATGGATACCTATAGCTATGCAGGTATAATGGTAATCGCAGGGCCTTCGTAGAGAACAGTAAGGTATTGATGAGGCTACCCTGGGTAAATAATCAAGGAGCTTTTTATCTTTTTAGCAAAGATATAAACACGATAATTCATTGCTATAAACGGTTTTACCACAATATTTTGATTCGGTAATGCTTCTATCAAACAGTGTTAATCGAATATACAAAATCATAATATATAACTTGAAAATGCAACAAGTCTAATTTTCGTTAGATGAACTCTGTATTTGAAACATAAAGAACATGAATTTTGAAACCGGCAGCTTTCAAACGTTCACTGCCTTCTCCCTCAAAATTTCGTACAATGCATTACTCATATTACAACTGTCTCTGTGTATTAAATAATATTGAAGGTTACTCTCTTTGCAAGCAGTACTACTTATATTCGTAAAAGCATTCTTCTATTTGAACGATGAAGTATCTTGTTTTCTGATATATATAGAGTATATCTTGTTAAGTATTTAGATGAAAAATATATTTAAAAATATAAACCAAGGACTTCGTGGAAATGCTTTTAGAGGACCTACATGTACACTTAACCTTTTATAGGTAAAACATTGATATGAAATAAAGAAAAGCGAGAAAAAAAACCTTTGTGAAACCTTGTGCTCTTTAAATCGACGAGTAAAGAGGGAGAGAGAGAGAGAGAGAGAGAGAGGGGGATATAGAGAGAAAGAGAGAGAGGGGGGGGGGGGGGAGAGAGAGAGAGAGAGAGAGAGAAAGAGAGAGTGAGAGAAAAAAAACAATGTAGAGCAAAATTTAAAGTTCATGTGTTAGTGGCAGATTGTCTTTTAATATACAAGTCCTATTTTTTTGCAATAATGTTAGGTTTCTATGTCGGGAATGTTAAAGAGGCTCTCCCTTTTCTCTCTGTCTGTATTTGTCTTTCTCTGTTTCTTTCTAGCTTTCTGTTTTGTGTCTAGGTCTGTGAATCGGCCTCACCCTCTATCTATCCCCTCCCTCTCCGCCCTTTCTGGATTTCTCTATCTCCCTACTCCACTCAGTACCAGTCCTCACCCCACTTTCTCAATCATTCTGCTCATCTGTAGCCGAAAGTAAATCAATGAATCGTATTTAAATTATTAAAAAAAAAAAAAAAAAAAAAAAAAAAAAATCGTTCACATGAACGATGTCCTCAGTGGATTTAACAATACCAGCACGATTTTCGAGACGATGCTCCGACATGGCATCGTCAGTCCAAAGTACAGTATACTCGATGAGGTCAACAATCCTGTCCTGAATTGTGACATGAGGACAATTATACATTCGAAGATACCCTCGATCAGTTTGGTCCCATGGGTCATTCGGGAAATAAGAATAGAATCTGTTATGTTCGCTGCATACATATTATGGATTAAGGGTGCTGCCATCTCGAGAGAGGAACTAAGATGTTTGTCGAATATGAAATTGACAGTTTTGTTTGGCGCGAATCTCGGAAGGCGATGGCCAAAGTTGACGGGTTGTCTAGCTATTTTTATTATCATTGTAATTATTTTTATATAATTTTTTTATTTTCTTCATTTATTTATTATTTATTCATCTTTACGCTTTATTGTTTGACGCTGGTGTTATCTTGAGCCTCCCAACATTATTATGGCTCCTTCGTATAAAGAAATAATTGAGTTACATAATGAAAATGAAGCGTCCTCTCTTTTTATCTTATTTATGGAAGTGCCACTAACTTATTGTAAAGTTAGTTCTACTTAATTATCAGCGTGTGAAGGACACCGAGCACAAATAATTTACTTCATCGTGAAATTAATAATTAACTGCAGCTGACGTACACCAACCGACTAGTTTATCATTCATTATTATTTTGTTAAAAATCAATTTCAGCGGTGCCGAGAAGTAAACGGGTGGTAATTTTCCAATTTGACGAAATATAACATGAGCCAATTTAACATTAATGGCAATTTACAATCAATTATTTCGGCTCGACGAAGAGGAAAAGTGTTAAAATAGAAATGGGTATACAGACTAGTAGGCGCTGTGTGTAGTGTGTATGTATTGTATTAATGGCTATGGGGGTGTGAAAGTGGTGAGAGAAATAGACATGAGTAGAATTTTTCTTTTTAGAGAGAGAAATCATGGAATGGGAAAATGGGTCAATCGTTATTGCTTTATTCAAAGAATTTATCATTCCTTTCGAGGGATGGGTAATGATTATCTTTGTAGGCCATTTCTGACTGAATTATAGAGGCAGATGAAATATCCGTAGAAAGATGAGGAGAAAGAACGAGATAGAGGGAGGTGGAGAGAGAGAGAGAGAGAGAGATAGATAGAGAGAGAGAGAGATAGATAGAGAGAGAGGGAGAGAGAGAGGGAGAGGGAGATAGAGAGAGAGAGAGAGAGAGATAGATAGAGAGAGAGAGGGAGAGAGAGGGGGAGAGGGAGATAGAGTGAGATAGAGTGAGATGGAGAGAAAGAGAGAGAGAGAGAGAGAAATGAGAAAGATAGATAGATAGAAAGAGATAGAGAGAGAGAGAGAAAGAGGGGGAGATAGAAGAAGAGAGAGAAAAGAGAGGAGAGAAGCATAGAAAGGGAGAAAATAATATACTCTGTACGTAGTAATTAAGAAACAAATCGAGGTACAGAGATATAGAGACCCACATTTAGATAGTGATGGAGAGAGAGAGAGGGAGAGAGAAAGAGAGAGATTGGAAGAGTGGTACACAGAGAAAGAGAGATTAATTGAATCTGATGCAAACGAATTTCCTTGAATTTCAGTGATCACTTTCCAGGAAATCAAATAATCATTTTCCCCAAGAATTTCAATAACCTTGCATATGAAGTCATCCTTCCATTTCTTGTGAAACACCCAAGGCGTTTGGATATCACTTATTATATATTTCGCGGTAGGCGGCAGGGGAGGGCGGGTGGGGGGGGGGGGGGGGGGAGCGGATGGGTGTCGTGCCTCTTCACACATAAACTTACATGTATCAAGTTGATTATTTCACATTTTCTGCTTCAAATACTTAGAGCATAAACGATTCTTTTCCGTTCTAAATTATGAAATTTTGACCATTATTGACATTCTGAATTTATTTTATACTATGTTAAGATGATTGTGTTGGCAGAGATGAGTGTTGAAACAGCAGGAAATGATGATATGTAATGGTAATTGTGTATGAAGAATTATATGTATTGAAAAGTGTCTTTAGGAAGGTTAATTAATTGAATTTTAAATTTCCTCGGACCAGGAATTCTGCACCGGGATAGTCATTCCATAATACAACCTTTATGAAATACATTATGAAAATGTTTACGAGAGAGCATGGAGATTTGCTTCAATATATGACATTCCCTCAATAGCAACAACAACAACAGGAACATACAACATCCAAAAGATAACAACAACGACAAAAAATAAACATCTATACCAATCCCTGTCATTTTATACACATCTTCGGCTACTAAACGAGACCCAACACACGTCGGTATAGTAATTGATGAGCAATTAAATAAAACAGCTGCTGAATGGCTTGGACGTACATTTAGTTGTAAACGATGTGAGCATAATTAGATAATTAGGGTGCACATTGTAATATGGGCTAATTATGGTTAGGTTTGATATTGTTATTGTCAACAACAAAAAACATAAAAATAATATCATTATCGTTATTATCATTAATTTCACAATTTTCGTTTTCATTCTATTTCTCCTTATAATTTTCATTGTTTTTTTGTTGTTATTATTATTATTATTATTATTACCATCATCATCATTACCACCACTACCATCATCATTATCATTATCTCCATCTACTGAGTTATGATTTTTATAATCGTTATTCAAAAAGTAAAAACACTGCCTGATTGTCAATGTTTTTATTATGGCACTCGCAAACGTTAAATGTAGAGATATTATGTTGAAGAGGAATTTTAAATGGATTGGCTGGATGTGTTCTTAGTTGTCTATGAGAAGTAACGCGGTGCTTCGCCTCATCAATCAATTACTCATGCTTCATTCAGCAAAATGGCGGTCTCCATTTCCGAATGTTCCGACTGAAATGCCAAGCGAGAAACCTAATGTTCAATTCGAGACGAATGTTCATTTAATGTGCCATTAGAATTTTGGTGATAGGCAAGGCGTGTACGGGCTTCCCACATGATTGTATCTAAAGGGCTTACAGAAATCGTAGATTTATTAGGCGCAATAAAACGTATATTTTTCGCTATAACTGCAAAGGGTTTTGATTAGACGATTAATTACATCAATTCTTTTATATGATTTCGATCTGCCAATGTCTCGTAAAACACATTGCTTCAGACATTCACTCATACATACATGGATATGCATATATTGTGAAGATAACCTATATAGCGGCGTAATACATAATAATATTTGTTGTGTGTAAGCGTATGATGCTAATATCAAATTCAAAGCTTAATTTAGTGCCGACAAAACAAGACAAGAATTGTATGCTCATGCATCACTAGTAAACCCCTCTATTAACGACTTATCTATTGCTCTCCATCTTCATTAATGATTATCAAGTAACCATGACGATATTTTTAGCGTGTTTTGGCGGCTGACAGCATACACAGTGACCGTATGTTATGTCACGCTCCACACAAGTTTGTTTGTGTTACTTTATCCAGTGTGAAATTTTATAACATGTGAGAAACCATAGCATGTAAATTACGAAATTGATTATACTGCCAAAATGATCTGCTTAAACGGGTTATGTGAAATCTTTTTTTGCATCGATCAAATATTGTGATTATATGATCTCAATGATTACTTTACGAAACTGATACAAACGTTTTGATGAAAATGTTATAAATCGTAGAAGAGTATGCTCTGTATCAATAAAGAATTTGAATTGGTGAATGACATGCACATTCTTAACTAGCGACTCGGGAGTGATTAACAAATCGTTAAGTCGCGAATTTGCTAAAACGTTTGTCTTTATCGGGGATACGGCCATTCATCTGTTAGAATTTGTATCATTCTCTTTAGACAAACCAATTGGCTATCACAAAAAATAGTCGAAACTACAGAGAATGTTTAAAGAGGAAGAAATAACCCATCTCCAAAGAGACGCAAATATCCTTTCGCTCGAGACGGAAGTATGCCTTGATCCGGAAGTGATTCCTGCGTGCTATAGAAGTGGCCAACTCGTCACACGTATGCCTAGTGATACGATCTGACCGTTCAATGCTGCCCCACATCCACGTCGTCTACAGCCCAATGTTGTCCCCTGCTGGTATAATCATGAAAAGTAATTACGATACCCTTTCCTTCTCCGCTTTAGTCATTAAGGGAAGCTATTTTGAAGTGCGACGACCTATTCGCTGGTATAGATATGTAAGTGGTCTGCAGATTAGACTGTTAAATACTTTCCCAGTCGTATTTTCGACGTATCGACATGCTTTTGCAACAACTTTCTCCGACAGAAGCTTTGGAAATGTCATTTATTATTGTACCTCCGTAGGTTTAACAGTTTATCGTTTATTGGAGGTTCTGTGGGGGCGGGGTGGAAGATTCCCTCCTCAACAAAATAAACCCATGCCTTGCATATAGGTACAGATTAAGTACAAAAACAACAAAAACAACAACAAGTGCCCCTTTTATTTAGATTTCCCTCCCAGCAGGAATTTAAGACACAATTTAGTTAACATTTAGACTATATACTCTCCAGCAGAATACTCTCACATAATTATCATGCATTCCGACTGATTAACATCAAAAGAAAACGGAAAAACAAAACAAAACAAAACACAACAACATCAACGACAGCAAAAGAAGCAATACAACACAAACCAAATCAAAATATAACATTCATAGTATCCAGTTATTAAATTCAAAACTAAGTGCATTGCAGATTTGATAGGTATTTTTAAAGTCAATACTATATGACTCTATTTAACGAAATGAAAATGACGTTTCAGTTTAATGCTTAAGAATCAAACCATGTAAAATTATTTTGCTTTGCATCGCACTCTGTTGCGATAATATGATGCCACAATACATTTTGACAAGGACACATTTTCTGGGATGAAATAAACTACATCCCATACGTAATTCTCCCGCATAATGATGAATATGAAGCAGATTGGTTATTGAAGTACTCTTAATTAGTTTCATCCCAAACCTTTCATTACATATGAGACCACAAGCCATGAAAAAACCTCGCTTGATTTTGCGTTGCTCAGGTAACAGTATACAAGGAATAGAGTAGGATTTTCATACGAATCCAAGCCAAGCCAATAGTTCCGGCGTTAAAGGACACATTAGGGGCCCCCTAATGGAACATTTGTGTGTGGGTTAAGTTGTTGTATAGCTTTTTCCAACAGTTTGTTCACATAAAGTCCCTGTACCTAAAGAAAATAAAAAACACAAAAAGCTGATCAGAAATTATTCGACGGATAAAGGTTATGCAAAAATTGCCAGTTGTATTCATGGATATTTTTGACAGGGTTCTATTGGTGCTGCATTTTTTTTTTTTTTTTGGGGGGGGGGGGGAGGGGTAGATGCCACATTCCTACACACGGTATAAACAGATTGAATGAAATCGTTAAGATAAAGTTTTTAAATCGTATGATTGTCATTTAAGTAAAACATGTTATAATCTAATCACATTATAATAGAAATACTAAGGAACAGCAAAAAAATAAAATTACCTGTCAATCGAAACCTTTATAAACCGATGGAAACTAATGATATGATCATGATGAGAAACGAACAAGGGAATTACTGGAGGTATTCCATTTCGGCGTTTTCTTCATTTCTCCTCTACGACATTCATTGGTGACATTACCTCGCATTTTCGACGTGAGCCCCCATGACAATTACCGTAAATAAAGAGAAGCTTTTGCACAATTTACGTGGGTAATAAACCCATGGGATGAGCTATTCCAAGCCTTTTAAAGAGAACTTTTAGTTACCTTGACAATAAATCATCACAAATTCATTGGAATATGGCACTGTGGAATATATTGTGTCACTCTTGAATATATAGTGTTTATCACTCAACACAAACGTGTTAATGCAAGACGCTTTAGGATACAGTGCTGACGTATATAACAAAGATACATTTAAACATTTTGGGGCTGTATGTTATTTCCATTTTTAGGTATTTTGAGTGCACCGTCACTATAACAAATAAAGAGTTGTCCCCGTTTTTCGCTACCCTTTATTCATTAGATCTACAAAATGATCTTTATTCCATGCATGAATGACCCTAAATTATTTAAAATGGTAATTTATTTATAATGAATAACATTTTTTTAGACTATACATAGGCGAGTTTAGCAAATATCACTAATATCTTAATTTCAGCGCCTCAATTTTTTGTTTTGTTTTTGTTTAAAAAAAAAGAAATAAAAAAAATAAAAAAAAATCGCAATTTCGATCTTCCTGTAAATACAAGAAACAACACAAAACGATTCGGTGTTCTTCCACAAATGTATTTTTACTCTACCGAATTCAGGCAAAACCTTTAAAGATTAATTTTAGGGGCTTGGGGGCCATGGGGGGGGGGGGGGCTTTCTCGCACTCATTTTTACATGTCCCTCGCTTACATTCATTCGTGATCAAGGACGGTTTAAGTTTTGTTGTGGGGGAGTGGATGGGAGGGAGTGGGAAGTGTGATTATACACATTACTGTGAGGTTGTGGAATGACCCCCCAAAAGAAAGTTGCTTTAAAATTGCAATGCACTGCAAACAGATATAGGTATATAGGACTACACGCACAACACACATATACATACACCCACACACACCCACACATAAACGCACTTGGTGACATGAAAGTGTGGTTTAAAGTTTCAGCTATTTCTTTTTATATTTTCTAAATGAAGAAATTCGAACAACAATCCTTTTCAGGTGTCACCTCTTTTAAAAAAAAAATGAAAAAGGTCACAAGATACATCCAACCTTTTCAAGAAGTCATCCTTATCCTCAACGGTCCACAAAATGAGAGAAAAATCAGCTATTTATTTTCCTTATATTCATCATCTTCCATTCCTACGAGGTGCTACGAAATTGCTATCATCCAAAATAAATACCTGGCTTCCCTTGACACCTTTACCCTCCAGTGGCCAGCATTACTATGTCAATCAGGAACGGGGCCATTTAATTTCACGGCGCATCTCTGGGGATAAATCCGTTGCCATAGCAGCAGATATCCATCTATTAATTACCCTTTTCATAACTGGGAACACAGCCGGATATCTGCTCCCCCTCACTGAAAAACTGAATTATTCACAAGCTTTACAAATTAGTTTTTAATTATTGAAATTGTTATTCTCGGGGGCTATTATTTATGGTTGAGTGTGGTCAACAATCCACCATGATGATTATCACCATCGGCAAAAGAGAAGGAGTTCATTATTTTAGAGTATCCATTTTCGGACAATGGCATGGCACTAAGATAATTAGACTATCGATTTCAATAATAGACAATATTTAGCACGAATTCAATATTAAATTGAAGAGATTCTGTATTATGATAATGGTCTATTAAAGGCACACTGCACTATTTGTAGCTACTTGTTCCCTTTATATAGAAAACAATGCCTAAATCGGTGACCATTGGTCCCCCATGATCCTCTTTTTTATGTTAATTGAGAGCCGAGTTGATGAGATAGCTACATGTCAGTGACCACTCTGTGTGGTCTAATCCCTCCTGGTCAAACTAGTACAGACAGCCTTTAAATTTAATTGAGGTGTGGTCTCAGTGTATAAGTCGCCTGAGTATGTAGCACATTGTACGGGGTTCGAACCCTCGTCACGGCACGAATGTCCTCTAGCAAGACATTTTAATCCACATCAGCCATCTTCCACTTTATGGTTGCATCGAATACCCCTTAACGAATGAATACCTCCTCCTAAATAAAAACCAAATACATTCGAAACAAAATCCCTTTTAACTATACGCATCTACGTCCATCATTATGTACTCTTAGCTAGCATTTAGAACGGAAGGAAAATATTTTATGCGAGGACCTCTTAGTGGGCGGAATGAATGCTTACTTATAACGATAATCTTCGCACTGATTTGTATTTTCTCATATGTGTTGTTGTTCAGATTTCCAAGTAAGCCCTCATCTTGTGACGTTTTTTATACCCCCTATCTCCACTGTCACATCTTCCCCTTAGTGGTTAAAGGTAGCATGTTAAAACAAAATGACACATGCTAAACAACTAATCAATTCGTTAAATGTGAAAAAACAAGAGAGTGGAAGACACAGCGTTTTTTTTAAAGTTCAAATTTTGTTCCATTTTGAGGCGGTTTCCATAATTCTTGTGGACATATTTGTGATGTCGCTTGCTTTGTTTTGTCACAATGGGAAATACGTCTTCTCCGCAATTCAGAACTCAACACGCAGATGATACTGCATACAAATCTGCGGGAAAATGCGGTTGCCATAGCGACATTTATTCATCAACTTTTTACTGTGGTAGAATTGGACTGAGTGGTAATAATACTGGAATGTGCAACATCGATTTTGCACGGAACCGTTCTATTTATAGGCTAACTCATCGTTTTAGACAGAGATTGTCATACAGATAGAGAGCGAGAGAGAGAGAGAGGGAGAGGGAGGGGTGGGGGGGGGGGGGGTGAGAGATAGAAAGGCAGAGAGAGAGAGAGAGAGAGATGGATAGGGAAAAACAAAGAGAGAGAGAGAGAGAGAGAGAGGTAGAGAGAGAGAGAGAGAGGGGGGGAGGAATTAAAGATAACGAATACGCATCATATTTACAGTATTAGCAATATACAAACCATAAGTGTATATTCAGTGCTGTTGATGTATAATATACTCAGCTCAATAAGTTTAAAATGTGTCATCTAATTTAGAAAATGTACATCCTACATAAAGGCCCTTAAATTATTATATAATACTAAACATTTATACGCAGTGTGCAAACTAAAATGCTATACATTTTTATTTTACTTAATAACAAAATACAAATAAATTAAGCCTTTGAGTATTGTTTCAATTCAGCCCGCACGAATCGCCTATTAAAAAAAAAAGTAGTCGAAATCTGTAATCTGTGTTTTATAAGAGATGAACATAAACGCAGCATTGGGATTGTACAAACGCGTTTATTATAATGGATCGTCCTGTGATTTGTGTACCTTTAAAACGAGTCACGCTTGTTGATATCGATATAGGCACGGCGTCCGACGATAACCGTAGCCTGATCAGGTCACGTCGAATTTGTGTGTGTCTCGTTCCCGCCAAAAAATACCATGACGGCACGACGAAAGTTCACACGGGTTACAGACCTTTAACTTGTTTAAAGAGAAGGCCGTGTTCTGGGCCCCGTTGTATAGAACTTACCACTGATGATGGTACTTTGCCATCAATGGCAACTAACATGGTAACAGGGCTCAACATCCAATCAAAATCAAGGTTTCCAAATGGTAGTTACCATTGATGGCAAACATACAATCAATAGTAGGTTTTGTGCAACGGTGCCCTGGTGAGAGTCAAACAAATAATTTGCTTTCATGATATATTAAGGCAATTTGAAAGAATATCGCTAAATAATTATTACCCTGAAAAGGATAGCTCTTTAAACGCTCTCAAAATTAAAATGTGACAAGAAACAGCTTAAAGTTTGAACCAAACTCATGCTACACGTGTGTGTAGTCCCATATGCCACTATCCATGTGCAATGCATGTGTTTTAAGCAAGATTGATCGAGTTTCTTCTTATTTAGGGGATCCCCAAAACCTCAACCAACATGCTAAGGTGCATGTGCTATACAGTAAACCTCTTCCAATTGCTTCCAAAGTATCTCTTTGACGAAGTAATTTGATGACCCAAAGCCAACTTCATCTTTAACGCGCTTCATCTTTGAGTGGAAAAAGATACCACTTGTATCTTTGCCTGGCACCTGCACACTATGATGAGTTGAAAATGATGCGCTTTCATTACCGGCATAGCCAGAATTGTTTAAAAAAAGGGTGGGGAGACCGACATAAAGTCACGGACACATAGTTACACTATAGGGTAGGGTTGAAGTCTTGACCCCTAAGTACTGTCAATTACCTTTTTTGCAGCTGAACCCGGGGGGGGGGGGGACGTGCCCCCTTGAGTGCCCCTCTGGTTACGCCTATATGGCTATCATGACTCGTATACTTGACCCGAAGCTCAAATTGAACGAGGCCTGCGGGTGAACCATATTACAGTGATGCATGCGTAACGTGGAGCAAAGAGGGTGCGCTACGAAGGCATGCCTATAGATTGCCAGTTCTGATTTGTGAAGATTGCCATTGTCACGTTGACAATAATTGTGGCACTGCGCCATTGAGAACAAAGATGTATATACTGACCTGTATCTCGTCTACGTGCTGTATGATGGTAGGCTTGCAAGGATATTGGAATTGACTTTGTACTCTTGTTATTCTGATAAGTACCACTGAACAATGCCTGGATACACAATTGCCTCCAACAATAATATTGAGAATAACAACATTTACTTTCAAACTTGATAGCATTTTTGCCAATTTTGGGTACAGAATGAACAAAATTGGACAAAATGTTATTCGAGTAGACAGAAATTGTTCAAAGCTGAGAAACCATGCAATCATAGTAACCCGTGCCCCCATGTTTGATTACTTTTGGTCTTCAAGCCCTGTATTGTTTCTAGTTTTATCGAAGAACAACTATCTTAAGTGGGGTTTGAGGCGTGGTCTCGATACAAAGGCTGTTACTTTTAGTAGCAGTTCAGTATGAAGTATATCAATAAATAATAATGATAATTATACAATATTTGCACTAAGCCACAATCTAAGAACAACTATTTTAAATGGGTTTTGAGTCGTGGGCTCGATACAAAGGCTGTTACTTTCAGTAGCAGTTCAGTATAAAGTATATCGATAAATAATAATAATAATTATACAATTTTGGCAATACGCCAAAAGTTCACATAACTACTTTGCTCAAGGCTGGGAAATTTCCTTTCATAGGGAGGGAGCTTGCAACTCATATTGAGTAATCTAAATTCATGCTTGTCAAAATTTTATGCTCGCCATACATGATATCAACATATTTTATACTTCATTAAATGTGACAGCCGTTGTCATGTAGAAAGCAATATCCGGCTATTGGCATGTCGGTTTTCATCATGTGAATTACCGGCGGATTTAATGGCAGGGTGCTGGGGAGGGGGGCAACGGGCCTGTACCCCCTTTTAAAACCAAACCTGGTTTAGTAAGTACCCCAAATTGCCCCTAATTATTATCTTGTGCACACTTTTGAATGTTGAAAATAAAATTAACCTGACAAATGTGAACATCTTTTGCTTTTTGTTATGATGGTCAGAGATATCTATAGCAGCTAACTCTTGAATATCTTGTTTACATTCGTATCAAATGACCTAGGAATGGCATTTTTCCCTCATTGCATTATGTGTGTTTGTTCTTAATGAATGTATTTCAAGACACACATTTCATTATCAGATGTGATACCTATCTAAACATGCTAACAAGTCAACATGAATAATCCTGTTAATCTTTAATTGGATTAATAAATCATCATGGAAGTAAAAATGAATATTGGAACTGTGCATCCCCCCTTTTTTAAAACAGAATCCTGGATCTGCCCCTGATATCAATACCATTTTCCTTGCCAGCAGAATCTACTAAAGGTCGATTATGGTATAAATGTACACTGTAAAATATGTCGTCAGTATCGTTAGTCTATGGTGAGAAATTAAATTGAACATAAATTATATTTCATATTGGAGAATGGCATATAAAGTAAATCAACCCTTCTTCTGAATAAGATATTCTGTATTGAGATCCTCTCTCCATTCCAACTTCGACTTTATCTACGGATATCTTTTTCTCTTCACTAAAGTGCAGAGACAAGACATTTTGTGACAAATTAATGCTAGTCAATAAGACAATAACTGCATATAGAATTATTGTAATTATTATGGATTGACTCGGCTCAACAGTGATGAATATTCTGACAAAATTGGGATTTTACCATAAAGTCTAAGGAGAGTGAATATTATATCAGTTAACTTACTCATGATATATGTATACTTTCTAGGATATATATCATCAAGTTTGCAGTAATTTATAGAAGTATCTACATTTTTTTGCCTTGTCCTGCATGCGCAGCCCAATTTTTGTCTTGTGTCATGAGAAAATGCTTTATAAATGATAGAGGTACGATACTATGATGAATGTAATTTGTTGGTCTTTATACAGATTTAAATTTAAAAAAAAAATCTTCACAATGTTCGAGTAGTTTCATATCAGCAGTAGATCATGGTTCTAGGACCCTACCCCTGGACAACCACCCACCCCCGGATAACCACCCTCTGGGACAACTACCCCCAGACAACTACCCCCTGGGATAACTACCCCCTAGGGCAACCACCCTCTAGAATACCTACCCCCTGGACAACTACCCCCGGTGAGCCTCCCCCGGATAACCTACCCCCGGACAAAACCACTCCGGATAAACACCCCTAGGGCAACCACCCTCTAGAACGAATACCCCCTAGGACAACTACCCTCCGGACAACTACCCCCGGACAACTACCCCCGGACAAATACCCCCTAGGACAACTACAACTATGATCTACTGCTGATGTGAAACTGCTGGAACATTGTGAAGAATTTCATAGTAATTTTGAATCAAACATGAACCTGGTCGAGGTCTCCTAAGTGTCCGGATATTGACACATAAGGCCATTTAAAAAAAAAAAAATGTTTAGCGTCATATTTTTTCGAAAAATAGGAAGGAGGAGGCCCTTTTTTTTTTTTTTTTTGAAAATGGCCGCTCGGTACATTTTCCCAGACAGTCGGGCTGTTTTTCAACATGGCCACCGACAATCAAAAAAATAAAAATAAAAATCAGAAATTTTAGTAGTGTTTTTCATGTTTTTTTCTTTAAAAAAAAAAAAAAAAAAAAAAAAAAAAAAAAATAGGAGGCGTCCCCCAAAAAGGAAGCGGGCGTGGACGTTTAACATGTTTATTTTTTTACATGGCCTAATGTATGGCGATATCCAGTCCATAAACTGATCGTGAACGGGAGAGATTTGAATTCTCCCTTTAAAATCCCAGTAAAAAAAGGACAGTGGATGAATTTCTTTGGAATAAAGTACATTATACCGGGCATAGAATTTCTCTTAGCGTTTGTAATGTATTATAATGACCAAGATTGTCTCCCCAGTATAAACATGCTTGCAAACATTTTATCTTACAGAACCCCCCCCCCCCCCCCCCCCCTCTGAACCACTCCACAAGCTGAGAGCTCTTGAAAGACCATCATTTTTCTAAAGAAGCGATAGTCTTTCATCGTCTGAAGTCCAATCCACTTCAAACATACATGGCCTAGACATATCTTGACTCGGGACTGCCTAGGAGACAAGAAATCATATACAAAGCGGCAGATCTGCTTGGATAAATGTCAAATAGCAAAGAGAATCGAAGTCTAAACAGAGATAATAATTATGAGTGACAAAAGACATCGTGTGCAGCCAGAGAATTTGTCTGTGCATATAGCTAGAAGGGCAAGAAAAAGGAGGTTGTATTCTGGTACAGATGTCATTTTTATTTGGTTGTGAGCTCTGCATTTCTTTTTTTGGCGCTTTGGAAGAATATCATAGTTTAAAAGGATTGCACTTTTTGCACAAATGCTCTCATGTTGGTGTTATGACGTGAATAAGCTGAACATTTTGGACTAAACTTTCATAACATGATTGTGTGCGTAGTCCCATAAAGCCATTTACGTGTGTAGTGTAGGTGATTTTCAGCAACATTGAGTCATTTTCCTTTTCATTTTGATAATTACAAACCTCGCTGGATTATATTGGTTATTTACTACACAGTCAAACTTTCCAAAGGCTTCCAGACAGTTTCCACCACAAGATAAATCGCATGACCGGTACTATACTTTCTCTTTAATTAAATGAAAAATGAAACTGTAGAAGTTTAACCCCCTTCTTGCTACCAAGAGAGAATTTTCTCTAAATATAGTAAACTAGGCAGACGTCAATGTAATAACATCTACAAATATCGAGTTAGGCAACATCTGTGTTTCCAAATTACAGGCTACACGGTAAAATCGAAATCGTTTAGATTTGAAAGGATGGAGAAGAAAAAAAAACCGCCGCAGGAGAAAGTCATATACATTTTCTATCGAATTTGCGATAGAGGGAAAGTCCCTGAAACATACCTGATTTACAGGAAACACGGAAAGAGGGAAAGTGTAATTGCCCACCTGGTGTACTTTACGGAAGAGTAAAATTGACGAATCGTGGAAACTAGGGCGGTTTTAGATAAATGTCATTTGGATTGTTCGGTTCACTTGAGAAATGAATCGTAGGATTTAAGACATAAACCTTTTTCCCCAACGACATAATATTGCCGCACCACCACTAATAACAGAAACATGGAATCCTTTTCTCGAAGTGTACATTAACAAATATTGATCAGAATAACGCATGATAATTGTAATTGAGGCCTAAAAGGTAAGCTGTGTTTCTCATCAAGACAGTCTGGTATCCAATAAATCCTTTCTTTATGGTTTGAAGTAGATATTGATTTATCCGGATGTAATCATTTGAATCATTAGAGATGCGTTAATGTAAGAAATGTCGATGTTTGTCTTTTGCAAAATAACACCAGTACATTTTAATGTCAATCAGTAACACTGCATGGAATCTTAAATTCAATTTTCATAATTCACTCTGTTGTCTTCGTAGTTCCATTCGTTCCAAGTATTAAAATAACGATTCTCTCAGTTTTATAAGACAGCCATCCCTTGATAAAAAAATACCTGTGATTGGTAGCGAAATAGCAAACCCGTTCTCGGGTACGGTTTTTTTTAATCTATGACGCACTTATACAGTATCCTCAAAAAAGGTATTTATCCACACCCTACTGTTTTTTTTTAAACGAAACAAAAATGTTCTATTCTATAACAATGACTTGCACAGTTTCAACCAACGTGACATATATTTTCATATTTTCAGGCTTCAGTGATACAAATGTGTATTTAATCATGATCGGAAATTATTGACAGCATGATAGCGTCTTAGTTGTAAAGGAGCTGATGTCGCTCTTTTTCTCTAATGGATTGAGAAATGATCTGCTCTAGGGGGTTTGGGGGAATCTTCTAGGACTAGTCCTCGCAATCCGTGATTTTATCTCCATTTATTAACATATTGCTGAAGGCGAACTTATAAACTTATCAATTGAGTGACGTGTTGGGGCCGGCTGAATGCAGTTCCAGGATGAGAATTAAGGAGAAGGATTCCTCTGTAAGTAGATTTGCACTTCAAAAGGTGTGTAAGGGAGTGAACGAGATGGAGGGAAGGGAGGAAGGAGAGGGGAGGAGGTTGGGGGTATACACGAAGATTCGATAGAAAAGAAAGTGAGGCAACAACTAATGAGAGGAATCAGGGAAGAAAAAAAAGGAAGAATGATATAATTTATGAGGGAGAGAGAGAGAGAAAAAAGGAGGAAGAGGGAGAGAGAAAGAGAGAGAGCGAAAGGGGGAGGGGGAGGAGAAAGAAAGAGACAGGCCGATAGTCACAGATGAAAACACAAATAGATTGAGATACACAACAATCAAAGAGAAATGAAACAGTAATTAGATAATAATTAACGAGGGAGAGATGAATGGTAGAAACAAAAGAGAAGGGGCTCTAGGGGGAGGAGACAAAATATGCAATTAATTTTAAGAATATCAAAGAAGGTGACCCCTGCGACTTAAAAGTGAGGAGATCATGATGATGGTGACTCAACCAAGAGGATAAAGCAGATTGAAAGGGCAAGGACAGAGGAAGAACAAAGAAAGAGATGAAACACATCGTAAAGGGAAGGTGAGGAAAGCTGGAAAGGGCGCAGCGGCGGAAGTTCCAAGTTTAATGAAGTTGAAAAGACTTTCCCGCTGGCTAGCTCCAAAACGAATTTAGGGGACGTCTTTCTCAACACCCCCCGAGAGAGATCGAGTCCCACATTGCTTGTTCGTGTTTTTCACGCATCACGTGCCCCCATTGACCGCGAGCTAGGAATATGTCAAGAGAGGGAGACGGGATGAGTGTGAAAGGGTAAAACGTACTTTCAATTGGTGGTGTGGAGGGGTCAATTATTATTCAGTCTATTTTACTGTACACTACTTTTTACATGGCGTCTTTTGACGACATCCTCTGAATTGGATCTGAAGGTGGTATGGCCACCCTTTTGGTGCATATTTTGTATACCCTCAATTTTACTTAAAAAGCAAAAGCTACTTCTGTGCCTTTTAGATATAACACGATCGCAAATATTTTCGAAAATCCAATCGTTGGCAATATCAATACCTATATTGAATGCCCCTTAGAAAACAAAGTTCAGACGGGTGTTTCACAAAGACTAAGATCGACTTTAAGTTGGACTTAACTATGGCAGGCCGTTCATGCCACTGGTTGCTCCCACCATCATGATCTTTAGAAAATATATTCCCCTTCAATAATGAATTATCAACAAAATGTAAATTCTGTAGATTGGTGACCACGATCTGTACGTATATCTACATCCACAACTTGCTGTCCATGGTAACTGTCTCCGATTTGTCCCAGTGGATATAAAGCCAGTGGATATGAAGCCGGTGGATGTAAGTTTGCAAATCAGATGGATACATTGTCGATCAGAATTGACAATACCTGCGATTAAGATCAGATTCACATTTGTCATGATTACAAGAAAGTCAGAGGGAAGGATTTGTGACATTTCTACAGTACATCCAACGTGTGTTTGCGTGCGTGTGTGTGCACTCGTGATTTAACGCGGGTCCAGCCATCGACAATGGCACTGGTGGAGGGGCGAGGGGGACAGGTCCTTTCGAGAGGATTAAATGCAAGGATCCAAATCCACCTTTCGGAGAGGGAGGGTCAGAGAGGGCGTCGTATCATCTTCTTGTCACCTTTCTTTTCATTTATCCCTTTTTTCTATTTCTAAAATGTTTACCAGTTGCATCAAATTGGCCTTTCGATGCAGGGGAGGGGGCGGGGGGTTGCCCTGTATCCCTTCAGCTACTAGCCATGCACTATTCTTGTTGAAAGTAGTGAGGGCGGCGGAATCAGTGACGGTTTGCCGAGAATAAATACAGACAAGGGGGAAAGAATTATTGATTGATTTTGCTTTCTGCGCCTCCACCAGCTGCTAAGGGAAATTGAACGCGAATGGAGAGTGTGATAGAAGAGAAAAACTGAGGATGTTGACTAAGAAACATGATCAAATCGTTGTTAGGAAAGAGAGGCGAAATGACGCACAGAGATAGCGATAGCTAGAAACAGAGAGAGGAAGAGAGAGAGAGAGAGAGAGAGAAAGAAAGAGTGTGAGAGAGAGAGAGAGAGAGAGAGAGAGTGTGTGAGAGAGAGAGAGAGGGGGGGGGGGCGATAACTAAGAGGACTAATATACACGGTGTTAAAAAAAGAGGCGAAATTATGGAGGGAAGGATGGAGAGAGAGGATTGATATCTATGAAGAAAATTCAAGAAATACGACCAAATATTGGCAGGAAAGATTTACAAAACGACGCAGAGAGATAGAGATAGCAGAAAAGTAAGTAAGAGAGAGAGAGAGAGAGAATGATGATAGAAGAACACAATCATTAGGAAAAAGAGATAGATTGAGGCAGGGAAAGAAAGAGAAAGAGAATTGAGTGTTGAGTATATCTCTTTACCTTCATGTATATTCCTAACACTTCGCTCTTCTTCACGTTACACTTTCACAGACCTTGTCAGAGAAATTAATTTGTAATAATACAATGCTTTAATAGTGTCATAGCCTCTGGCTCTGTGCAATTAAAGAAAGAAAAAAAAAAAAGGACAGGAAACACAGACTTCTTTCAGAGAAACGAATTTTGAATAATACAATGCTTTAATAGTGTTTGTCACTGTCATATCTTCTATGGCTCTGTGCGATAAAAGAAAAACAAAAAAGGACAGGAAAGACAGCGGCTGGTACTCGCAAAACCACAGCTCAGTTAAAGTGCATTTGGAACATATAGGTGAATTCTAGTCACACGAACACATTGTAAAAGAAACTGCCTGAAGCAATCGGGAATGGTTAATTATGTAGTACATAAGAGCACTATGTATACTGTTGAGTTTCGAATTATCTGTATAATTTAGGAAATTGACTCACTTTTACTGAATAGCACATGCAAGCACTTGACTCAGAAATGGGTATATGGGACTATTTCAATTCAATTCAAATAAACATTTATTTTCTTTCTTTCAATTTGACAACATATTTGACATCTGTTCAAACAATACAATTATACGTAGGAACATAAATATAATTAAAGAACTTGTATTACAAGGAAGAAGGCGCGAAACCCGATAAGCAAAGCTTGTAATGGGTAATATATAATATTATATAAATAGAAGAAAGGAAGAAAGGGATAGGCAAGGAGGAGATGAGGATAGAGAGCTTGGAGAAAGAGAAAAGAAGAGAGGAAAGAAGAGGACTGCAACATAGTAGCAATAGAGTGTATGGCCTGCATAAACAACATAATGGCAAGATATAGGTGAAGGGTATAATGTTGAAATATTTGACTCCAGATATACATATATTATATATATATATATATACTTATTTACATGCATTTATACAACATAGGCCTATACATACATACATGTATGTTTACATAATCATACGCTATGGGTTGATGTAAGATCGGAGAAAGATGTGCACCGCACCAAGGACTCATTAAGATATTCTCTAGCCACGGAATAAAAAAAAACACTAATAAGTCAGTGAAAGTACTTTAGAAAATCATGCGCACTAGCACTTACAGCCAACGTGATGTTTGCTGCACACGAGGCGTTATTTCGATAGCCTATTACTTGCGCTAATCGAGCCAATGAGAGAAATTAGCGCATAGGCCATTTACTAGTACTATATTACGCATTCTTTGTATTGCTCATGTTGCATTCACCTTTGGTCAACGATGACACAGTCGCATTACGCGTGAAAGATGATTGAGTTGGGTATATTTTATTTATACACGATAAAAGCCCGAACATTTCGCAGACTGGTTTCAATCAGGGCCGTGTTGATAAAAAGCAACATAATCATGACATATAAACAAAAGTAATATAACACTGAAAAATTTACAACCATAAAACATCAATATATAGAAAATAAGCTAAAAACATTTAAGTTAATTAAGACTATATTGATAGGCCTAAAAGATAAACAATTGAAATAGGTTATGCTCATCCAAATCTGTTGGTATATATATACATAAAAACAAAACGAAGTGTAAACAATTATTGAATACATTAAGAACATTTGTATGTATTTATGTTAAATATTAAATAAGTAAAAACTTTAAAACAAAAACAAAAGTAAACACATATAACATGTACAAAATATGCATTACTCATATAATACTTTTGAAATTAGGACAAATGCGTATTCCATATTGTGTAGAAGTAAAATGAAGTATGGAATAATACTAATACTAGATCGCACCACGCCCTGACGCAGGCATCCGTCAGCAATCGACGCCTTGTGTACAAAACCCCTTTAAAGCCGTTGGTACGTACATGTACACTACTCGGACGGTATATTGTAACTTCACGCGAGGAGGATACTTTATAACACCCATCACTTGCACCAGGCCTTTCTGACCCGATTTATTACCAGTTGGCTTGAGCTCACTGATGGGTTCCATCAGAAGCGGATTGAAACCCGATCTCTAAAAGAGGTCAATTAAATGAGGGTACCATAGGCTATGAAATGCAATAGACTATGGATGACTGAACGTGCGAAGCGCTCAGTGTCCTTACATCTTAAAGGTATAGACCTGTTTTGGAAACGCCCCCTCTCAAAAATCATGTGAAAGTATATGTTTTGACTAATACGTGATGATACAAAATTTTGCTGGGAAACCGCCTATTAATTGATATATTTGGTAAATTAATATATCGAACCGGCCTGGATAGATATCGCGAATGCACTTCAACATTGAACATTTGGGCTTATATTTCAGCTTTTTTGCGAATTTAAGTTGAAGTATTGCCATCTAAACCTCTGAAGGCAGTATTTAAACAATTATTGAATGAATATTTTGCACCCAAAACCCTTGAACCGCAATTTTACACTACCGGTCTTTACCTTTAAAGAGAAGGTTGGGCTCTGGTAAAGAAAAACAAATATTTTGTGAGCTTTTTTTGTGTGGTCAGTTTGGAGGAATATCATAGTGAAAATGTTTCCTTAAAGTGACTCGGTAACATTGCCTCAGATTCTGAAACGAAAACCTGGATTTAGCTCATGCTGCAATAATAGTTATAAACCCCCCCCCAAGTCAGTCAGGAACCCCATGACTTTTACAAGCCGATTGCCTGATTGTGATCTTTGTCAATTTGTGATCTTTGAGTGATTAATATCATTATTGTTATTATCATGTGCTACATAAACAACGTTTCCAGGCTGATAAAAATTACATGAACAGGACTCAATGTTAATCTTTTAATGATAAGGTTTAGTAGAAATTGTTGTAAGAGGTTTGGAAAACTCCTTAAAAATTGAGAACTGACTCAATAAAAAAACATGAATTATGAATAGAAGTGTTCAAAATGGTCTCCTTTTCAAAAGTATTTATTATGCAATACGCAAGAAGATATTTCTTCTTGTATCAGCAAAAGAAAGAGGTCTGAAGTAGACCCTCAATATACTTTCGGACACATATAAATTTGTTTATACATTTGTTTTCACAACACAAGTAAACAACGATTATGCTCCACTACAACCACTTATTAACTCCCTTTAAATAATGGACCAATACAAGGCCTTTCTCCCTCTTTGGGCTGATATTTTTCAGCTTTTTAATACTTTAATACATTTTTTTCTTCTAAAAAATGGTTTTAAAAGCCGACCGTAGATTTAATATTTTCGGCTCGGCCGCAAGGGGCAAAACAACATCTTTTTTTTTTACGCCCAATAATAATGACCATAATAACGATACGTAGAACCTGGACACAGCGACTCTTATTGCTCCTTGCCAACCTTGACAAGCGCCCTCAGGAGCTCAATGATGGTATCCAACTGAGCACTTATTCTAAGAAGATCACTGTGGACGAGGTCAGGTCGAGTCACTGTGTTCAGGTTCTCAACGTCCTGAACCACGCCTTGAACCACGCCCTCCACGTCCTGAACCACGCCCTCATCGAGATTCTCCATCCCTGTTCCCTCTCTTTCATCATTGATACTGGTATTTGTGCTAATGTCATCTTCTGACCTCTGGGAGTTTGTGCACTCCTGATAAGAATGGAATACACACAAAAAAATAAAAGGATGAAAGTCACTCTACCCGACGTATTATTATTATTTTTTCAGCAAACATGTGTCCCCAAATGGGAATTGTTTCTCTCTTTGGATAGGATAAGGGAAGAAAATAGGGTTTGGGAAGAAGACATTCCACAAAAGGAGCACTACCAGAGGAGCAGGACCTGGGGTCCGTTTCATAAAACTTGTTATCTATAACAACTGTTAAATTTCTATGACAAATTTGCTCTCAGCCAATCAGATACCATGAATTCAGTAGCTTATAACAGTAGCTTGTAACTTTTTATTGATATCAAGTTTTATGAAAAAGGGCCCAGGACTTCAGAACCTGTGACCGTAATGTACAGGTCAATCATGGGTCTATAGAACAGCTATAAGCTCAAAGTAGATCCTAGAGAGCTGTCTTCAACTGACAGTTACACAAACTTTCATGTATTGCCAACAGTGACAAAAATACACGGGGCTCAGGGCGAATTTGCCCCCGAAATGCCCAAAAGAGCCCCCAAAAATCAGAAAAGAGCACCCATAAATTTGCATAGAGTTCAATGCAAAACAAATTTTAGAGTGTTATTTGTATGCAGGCAAGCTTGAAAAGTAGCCCCCGGAAAATATATATTAATTTTTTCCCCGATTGCCAATATACCTAAGTGCCCCTACCCCTCCCTTCCAAAATAACAAACACACACAACTGTGTTAAAAAAAAAAATTCATGCATCCTCATGGTTTTTGGCTCAGTGTAATTTATCCCCATTTCTTGTGTTCTATAAGCTCGATCCAAAATTCAACCCAATAAGAGAATTTGTAAACTTGACAAGTTGGTTTCTCCATCAGAAAACAATTTTTTCTATCAGTCTGATGTGAGAAGTACATAAATGTTGAAGTGGATTATTTCATTATAATAATAATAATATTAATCATAATAACGTTTTATTTACCCAGGGTAGCCACTTATGAAACAGTTATGAAACTGCTCTTCCAGCGGGCCCTGCACATCATAATATGTTATTACTACCCTTCTCTAATCTAATATGCTGAGCTAGAAGGCAGTAGGTGCCATTGTTGTAAGTCTTGGGTATGACTCGGTCGGGCTTCGAACCCACAACCTCCCGTTCATGAGGCGGGTGCTCTAACCACTGAGCCACCATGCCCGGTTTTTGAAAGAAGTGTCTTTAAAAAAAAAACATTAAAACATTAAAAAAACTTAAATTTCTTAGGAACAAAATATATATTGAACCTACCCTCGACCATGAACCTTCTGAGAACCCAGTTTCACTTTCGATGCCTAAAATTGGCTGTACCTCAACACCTTCTGGGGCCATCACCTCCAGCACCTTCTCCATCACCAAATCATTCACCACATCATTGGGAGTAGGCCGTTCTCCTAAATTTTTTAGAAAAAGACAGAATTGATACACGTGCCGGAATTAACTATAATTTTGAAAACATAAATGTGAAGTAACAATAAAAAAACGAAAAAACAACGAGCACTGCCAGTCAGAACATCATACACTTTAAGGACGAGCAAGTCGTTGAGGTATAACAGTCTATCTGAGACATGATTACCAGGTACATGTATAGCGATCCCACTATATGATCAAAATGCAGTGCTATCTTAAGGGAATCCCATTCATCAAGTGCAATCGACGCCATGGTAATTAGAAGACGGTACTGTAATCACCATGAATGACAATCTCAGTGGGCTTCACTAAACTGATTCACAGGTTCTAGGTTTGAAGTTCTTATCTGAATTAGAACTTAAAGTCCCACTGCACCACTTATAGATATATCTTACTATTTAGCAAACAATGCCTAATAGGTGACCATTGATCCCCAATGTTCCCCTTGTTCTTAATAATTGAGAGGTGATTTGATGAGATAACCACCTGTCAGTGACCTTGCAGGGAGGTCTTATCCCTCCTTGCTAAACTAGTGCAGATGGGCTTTAAGATATCTTGAGAAATGTGATCTATGACCTCCCTGACTTTTGAACTTTGACCTAACAGTCAAGTGATATCACCTTCATATGAATAAATGCTCATCAATATCATCAATCCATTTAAGTCAAGAAATGAAGAATTTGTATAAATAAATAAAGGAGGTATTAGGCCATGTAAAATTGATTTCATGTTGATCGTCCAGATTTTTTGAAAAAGAGGAGGAGGGTGTACCATGTTATTTGATATTTGATATTTCAAAATGGCCGCTCAAAATGGCCGCTCGGTACATTTTCCCTGACAGTCGAGGCTATTTTTTTTCAAGATGGCCGCCGACAATTTTTTTTTTTTTTTAAATCAGAAATAGAGCCATTTTAGCAGTGTTTTTCATGTTTTTTTTTCTTTCAAAAAAAAAAATAAAAAAATAAAAAAATAAAAAAAAAAAAATAACAAAAATAACAAATAACAAAAAATAGAGGAGGCGGCCCCCAAAAAGGAAACGGGCGGGGACGATCAACATGAAATCAATTTTACATGGCCTTATCCTTATAAGAATTTGCTAACAGATGAATAATAGATGGACAGACTGCTACCATAATATTATGCTCACCTGTAAGCATATATGCTTTGCGATAGATACTCATGGCCCTGCGCTTAAGGACCCACCACTTTTTTCTAATGTCCCTCCATGTTCTCTCCGTCTGCCCACCACTGCTCCTCAGGCTGACAGCCAACTCCTCCCATGCCTTCCGTTTCTTCACGTCCACCTGAGAATAAATTGTTTGTCTTGAATTACCCGAATATCCATTCCATGACATTTGATATGCTGACAACTGCTCCAATGGAAAATATGCACATTTATAAGCCAAACACGGAACCTACACTAACCCGAATCATTATCCTAACATTATTATGAACCAAGAACCCTAATTTTCAGAGAAATTAAGACAGGGGCAACTGTTGCTGGAGTGAATTTTGGGTTACCTAAATATTAAAGGATAAATTCATTCTTTATAAAAGAATAAGGTCTCAGGTAAAAGTGCACTATGTCAATAGATTTATGTGCATTAAAACTGTTCATATAGTATACAAATAACGCACGTCCCAGAGTGCAATAGCGGTGAATGCAGTACGCGCGAGGTTTCTTTAGATTGGTGCCGCTCTGTGCAACGAGCCGCTTGCGGCGAGTTGACAGTGCGAACCATCTGAAGAAACCGAGCGTTTACTGCATTTACGTTTTGCACAACAGGGTCAAGTGCGTTATTTGTTTTATAAAATAGCGACACAAATAGCAACAAACGAAACTTTAGATCTAATAAGCTAGAGTCTACGAGAGTTCGATCTAGATCTAGATCTAGAGTTATGTTGGTTCTTCTACTTCTAAGTTAGACTAAGACCTTGCAGGCTTACCAAAAAGTCACTGGGATTCATTGCCTTGATTAAAAATAAAATCCATACAGTGGGTCTAGAGACGAGTCTACATCAGACAGTTGAAATTCCTGGCTTCCGTTATAAAATCCAAAAGTCAAAACAGGCCTAAATCCAAGGCAAAAGTAAAATAAAAATTTGCTTTTTAATAATACCCCGCAGTACAGTGGCCGCTCTAGCTAGCTAGCTAGAGCTAAGCTACGCGTACGTTGCGCTGGGGATCATGGTGGAGCGTACAATATTAGCTACGCGTAGCCTACAATAATTGCAATGCACTCGAGGGAGCGCGTACTACACGTACGCGCGCGCACTGGATCTCCATGGGCACGCGTACGCACCGTGCAATATAACTTTTTACTGCGCTTTTTCTGCACTCATTTCTGCAAAATCGTGCTTGCATCAAAAATTTGTCAATGCCATGTGACGCGTATTGACCAATCACGATGCTTTAAATACTAGAGCCATTTTATAAACCTATTTAACTTTTAAAATGGATGATCCAAATTTTTCCAAAGGCTAAAATTCCTTTCAACGGCCTCCATGAATTTCTGACGCACATTTACTTGTCATTTATAAAAAAAAAATATATAAAAACACTTTACTGTATGGTGGTGTGACCAAAGTTCGCGCGTGACCTAAGTTCGCTATCTCAAAAAATCAGTAAGATTACGAAAATCTGATATCACCAATGGAAAGAGGAACATAAAATTACCCTGAAGGGAAATTTTTTTTGGAATTGGGTACGAAATTGTGAAAATATTGACAAAAGATCGGCAAATTTTGCAATATTTTGCGTCCGTTCCGAAAAATGATCAACTTACCGATAAGGGTCTGAAAATCTTCAATTTGAGAGCAGATTTCCTCAAAATTGTAAGTAAACAGTGGTACTAACTGATTGTATGATATCTTGCCTTGCAAATTATGATATTACCTTATTTTTGATGGATCACACTTTTTGATAAATCAACTGTAAACCCCCGTGCGTGAAGTTAGGTCTCGTTGTTTTTATGACTTTTTTAGATGTTGCGCGCACGAACGATCGGACATCGAATTTTTAGATCGCGATATCTCCAAAATCCTTCGACGATAAAATTGTCTAGTTGAACTAATCTGTAGTTAAAAACTTCGCCGTCCCTTTGGTAATAATTGAAATCAATAAATTTGTGTAGAATATGAGAAATCGTGGTTCGAATATCACATTTTGTAATATGTTCTAAAATGTCCGCGAACTTTGGTCACCCCTTCATACCTTCGCTCCACTGTGTTCCCCCGTTCCCCAAATGTCATTGGGTCTTTTCTTAACAAATTCAACGATTTGGAGCTGCTCCTCCTTGGTGTAATTCAATCTCCTTTTTCTTGGTTGTTTCTAGCAATAGAATGTGAACAAAAAGATCTAGTGTAGATCTAAATTAACTAAGTTTTAAAAATCAAACAAAACACAAAAGTAAACATTATTACAAACCGATTTTTAAAAAAAAATCATAGAGGATTTATAAATTCTTTTCTTGTTCTAACATCATAATCATAATTCCAACATGCTTTACCATTTACTCAAAAAATCTGTAGAACTAAAAATGCAGCAATGTGCCACAAAAAATAGATGGATTAAGTGAGACTGAGAGCACTTCAATAAGGCAAAGTACACACTAAAATCAGAATGGAGAATACATGGCAAGCAACCATCATCTTGAATTGCATGTCATGGGCTCTAATTTATAATCGACTTAAAATTGCATGAATTATGATGATATTGCTCTTGTTTTATTCAAATTAATCTCATCTGCATTTTGGGCAATAAATTAATTTCAACTAGATCTACCTGTATTGATCTAGAGTCTAGTCTACATGTATAGTTAATTGATATATATCTCATTCTTAATCGATTTAAGTCCATAAATAATTTCACCCAAATTCCAATTCATCTCATGATTTGAATTCTGGTCAACCTTTAACTTACCTTGACACTATGATCCTGTGTAATTTCAGACATGACTAGACTTCTACAAACTGCAACAGTGCCAGTGGTTATCTTCTGCTGAAATAGAAAGGCCCCAAGAACCCAGCTTAGACTATTGCAATATTATTGGATTGTGCAACTGAAAAAAAGTGTAGTGGTAATTGAAGTATGTTCAGTTCAGTTCAGTTTATTGAAGAAAAAAACAGAGTCATAGAGCTATATTTTAAGTTTATCAATATAGATCTAGACCTAGATCTAGATCTAGATCTAGGATCTAGGTCTAGGCTAGGCCTAAGACGTAATTTGTTTACCTGTGCAACATTGCAATACGTAAGGGAGAATAATACTAGATCTATTTAGATCTACTGTTATACAGTGCGTCCCAGAAAAAACGAAACCGAGGAGTATCGATGTTTTATCATAACTTAATCGCAACCATAATTAATGAATGATACATATTTGGAAAGCTTAGAGTCTCCTCTTTCAGTTGATGCTACTCAGATGATGCATATTTCACGCATGAGTGATTAAAAGCAATTTGAAGGAAGGAAACCAAAAAGACATCTGGCGGGCGGTATCTGAATTTCGAAGAAAAATTAACATTTCTAGAAAGTTGAGTTTCTGCCCTTTCATATGACACCTCAATCAGGAAAAATGAGCGAGGAATGACAAAGTTCTGTTTGTTTAAAGTACTGCTTGCGTTTCCATAATTTTATTAAACGAATTCGTTTTCACTGGCTGCCTGCCGTATCAATAAACGAAATTAACAAAAGATTTAGGCCTAACTCCGTTTCGTTGACAATCAGCCGTAGACGAGAGTCTTCATGCATGGCTGATTGTCAACGAAACGGAGTTAAGTCTTTTGTCAAATCTGCTTTTTGCTACGGCAGGCACCCAGTGAAAACGAATTCGTTTGTTAAAATTATGAAAATGTAAGGGCTACTTTAAACAAACAGAACTTTGTTATTCCTCGCTCATTTTTCTTGATTTTGGTGTCATATGAAAGGGCAGAAACTCAACTTTCTAGAAATGTTAATTTTTCTTCGAAATTCAGATACCGCCCGCCAAATGTCTTTTTGGTTTCCTTCCTTCAAATTGCTTTTAATCACGCATGCGTGAAATATGCATCATCTGAGTAGCATCAACTGAAAGAGGAGACTCTAAGCTTTCCAAATATGTATCATTCATTAATTATGGTTGTGATTAAGTTATGATAAAACATCGATACTTCTCGGTTTCGTTTTTTCTGGAACGCACTGTATAAATGAATTAAAACCTTCTTCTACATTTGACACCAACACTTCAAGAAATCTTTGTGCATAGACTAGGCCTACACCTAGACTAGACCTAGACTCTAGGCTAGAGTCTAGACTATATCATCCAAATGCCTGGGGTTTTCCAAGACAAGTACTCATCCAAAATGATACACAGAATGGGAATTTAACATGCTCACTTCGCACAACACTAATAATAATGTCCTCCTAGACCGTCCTAGTCCTACCTCCATAACTCATAAGATAAGGCTCCAGAAGCAGAAGATCAACATCATTGACATTGAAATTGTTTAATACTAATAATAGGAACTCCTTCACCCCTAAAAGTAAAAATAACACAATTTGTCTTTTGAATATTTAGCAACAACCAGCCTAGATCTAGACTAGACTCTACAGCAAAAGCATGGGTAGCCTACACTTTTTTGATTTAATCAATTGCAATTGCCATTAATTAACTTATTAAAGTAAAAATATTTTGATGGGATAAGAACAAACAAGATCTAACGTTAGAAGTAGACTAGAGTCTAACCTAGATCTAACGTTAGAACTTAGGCCACGGCGACCTGTTTTGTCTTTTGAAATTTGATTCTCAAAATTTACAAGCATCATTCAATTCATTGTTCAAAATTCACCAGAATTTACTAAAAATGAACACGAGATATGATTTAGATCTTACTGCCACTACGTGACAACGTTCCGGGGCTAAATTTAGTATTTTAGATCTAATGTGCGAGCCCTTTGTTCCCTTCCGAGTCAGATCACACACAGGCAACTTAAAGAAAAAAAGGCAACTAAAGTTAGAAATAGAATGTGTGCATGTGGGACTGATAAAATCGTCTACGGACGACGCGCAAAGTACAAGATATTTTTACCGTGAGTCAACCGAGTCAACCGCGATAATCGCACTAGATCTAACGTTAGATCTAATGTTAGAGTTCTTATACAATCCAAGATTTCAACAGAAAACTAAATTTTCTTCTACTACACACATCAAAACATCATTATTTGAACAAGAAAATGAGGAAATATTATCTTACCTTCTACTAACAAACGACAGCAGACAGCGGGAAAAACGAGAATTGCAATAAATTTCTGTTTATCTAATTTGCATATGATTTACATAAGATTGCGCGCTCGTCCGTCCACGTCACCACGCGCGATCGATCGAACCATGGACCTACTACAAATGGACACTGATCGGTACCGACAAGTATTTAAAAGGCAATCCAACCCTTGTAATAGGTTAGTTTGTATTAATGCAGAAATAAATACATAAACAGAATTGCAAAAGCTTGAAATAAATCGGACCATTAATAAGAAAGTTATGAATGTTTGAAATATGAGATCACTAAGTCCATGGAAATCTCAAATTGGTAGTTCGGTCAGTGGACTCGGATATTTCTCTCATTTGCCGTGTACAAAAGTATCATTAATTTCTTCCGTTCTCATCAGTTCCTTCTCCCGATGGGCCAGGCGCGTACGTAGGGGGGGGGGGGGAATGTTTTTTTTGGGGTTAACCCCCCCCCCCCGCCCTCAATTTTTTTCTTTTTGCTCAAGGGGGGGGGGGGGGTGTGCTGAAAAAAACTGAATGCTCCTTAACCCCCCCCCCCCCCCCCCCTTCACTGAGCGAAATATTGGTCGACGCGAATTTCCCATTTCCGGGGGCAAACAAATATTTAACAAAAAATGCTCACTACCCCCCCCCCCCTCCCTCCCCGGCCCCCTCCCCCCCCCCCCCCCCTCAACTGAGCAAAATATCTGTCGGCGCGATCAAATTTCGGCGGGAAGAGGGGGGGGGGGGGGGAATAATTGCTCAATTTTTAAACACCCTCCTTTTAAATATATAATAAATTCTCATAGGTCCTCAGAAAAAGACCCACCTGAGCAATGAACTTTTGAAATTTTTTAATTTTAGTAAATTAGTCATTTCATAATATGTTGGAACGGATGGGAAAGTAGTCCTGGGCCCCGTCTTACAAAGAGTTACGATCGATCCAAATCAATCGTAAGTCCTCCAATCAATCTCAAGTTTGCTGTCTCCTATCTCTTATGTACATAGTTACGATTGATATCAATCGCAAATAAGTTACGATTGATATCAACTCTTTGTAAGACGGGGCCCTGCACTACATCACATTGTGATTGCAACTTTCAAAAATTCATAAATTTCATGTATTTAGACAGATTTAATTGAAACTTTCATCAGTTTGCTTCTCTAATTGTTCTTCTTTTTTAAAAGATTAGTTGTCTATTTGGGTAGGATTTCCCTTTAAAATGTCGACAGAGTGTTTAAATTGTGTTGAAAGATTTACTAAAAAAATGAGGTTGATACATTGTATCACTATTCGCTCAACACCGCTATCTGACATGAACGATTGGATTTCTTATGCGAAGAATGATTGCGTGAGCTCCGGCAGATCTCTGTTAATATATACCACCTTTTACTTGTACCAACTGCACGCATTATATTACCCAAATCTCGACCATAAATCATTTTTGTGTCATGACCATCTTAATAAATAACCCATAAGTCTGATGGTGGTTCGCAGCGTTGCAACGCGTTGCCCGTTCGCCTCGCATCGGGTATACGTGGCGACTCGGTTTGCATGTAATGACTAGCAATATCCGGTCACACTACCAGAGAACTTTGGCGAATGGGGGGGGGGGGGGGTATGGAGGGAAACATGCCCCCATCGGATGATGAAGAGAGAGAGAGAGAGAGAAAGAGAGAAAGAGAGAGAAAAGAGAGAGTGACAGAAGGGGAGAAGGGGAGAGGGAGAGAGTGAAGTAGAAATATAGCGAGAAAGAAAAGAGGGAAAGTGGGAAGGCAACATGAAAAGAAGATGACAAAACCCTTCCGCACCCATCCACCACTCGAGTGACTCTACATCCTCGCATTATACATCCACGTACCAAGTCGAATGCCTAATGCCTCTCCCCCCTCCATGACATCAGCCCCCCCCCCCCCCCACCCCCTCTTGAATGGCTAGACCCATGCTACACCAATGCCAGAGAATATCACTGAAATGTCAATTTATTTCACTTAATTCCCCAACAAGGAATTTTATGCCTTGGCCCTTCATTATCCGTCCATACATTTTCTACGAGGTATATTAAATAATGAGCTCAAATCGCTGTTTGGGATGGGTGGACGTGGGAGGCTTACAATGGGTAAATGAGTATACCTCGTAAGGTATCCTCGCATGACCTGAATCTGTCAGTATAAGGCTTTGCCAGTAATTCTTGATCAATATAAATCATGTAAATATTTTTTGTGTAAGTATAGTCTGTATAATTTTGTTATCGTTGACAATTTGCATCTTTGTTTTCATGTTTACCGTTCAGAAATACTTGATCTGTAACCATTTATGGACATTTAGCTTGTTTAGTTAACAGTACTTTGAGCACCGTTTAACTTCTGCTAAGAGTCAAAAAGACTTCAGCAATTGTCATTGCCCTGCTTCTAAGCAGATGACTAAGAGGATTTAATATAACATCATCATCATCATCATCATCTCCATCATCATCATCTCCATCATCATCATCATCATCATCATCATCTCCATCATCATCATCTTCATCATCATCTCATCACCATCATTATCATCATCATCATCATCATCATCATCATCATCATACTCTCATTTATTAGACCGCTCGCGAAAATGCCCCCAATTTAGAGCCGATTTCGGTCCTTTTTCGACCAGAAGGCTAACAATCCCTATTCAATACCCATTACTATCGCTTGACCGTTAACAATTTTATCTGAAAGACTTTATAGTTTGAAATTCTTACAACTGATGTGGTATAGATTTTTTTCAAAATGAAATCGGATCGGAGTCAGATCGTGTATTCAATTCAATTTAATTAAATTCAAGTTAATTGGGTAAATAAAAAAGACAATATTGTATGGCAGGGCTATATTCAAAATCAAACAAAAGCACGAGAGTCGTAAACAGAGAAAGAAAGAACACCAGTTGGACCAACAGGCAATTACATCAACAATAACACCAACCACAGAAATATGATCATGACTTTATGACTAGCATACTGAAGCTTGATGCAGAGTCGCATCATTACGCCGTGATCACAAGACGAAAAATCGCCATTTACCCCGTCGGAGATTTTGAGGTGCTAGCTCGAGCGCACCCGTAATGCTTCGCGAAGCGTGAAGAGAATCCTCGAATAGGCATAAAGTGCTTCGTAATTAAATCTTTCACGAGCTGAAAAGAGCGGCGTGACACGGAGGTGTCCAGAATTTCACTTATTAGCATATATCCGATGTCAAGAGCGTATTAACAAGCAAAGTCTCATGAAATATAGAAAGATCAGGCCTTATAATACTCGAGCAAAATTGTATTGATCCGAGCCTTTGGGAGAACTAAACGTGTCTGTAGACATTTTTGTTCTCGTATGGTTTTCACCATGATAAAGAATTAATAACGCACGCGCACGAATACTTCCTCCATCTTTACTTGGTCATGTTAATCTCTATTTCTCTAATGGAAATGAAGCAATCAATTTGATTGTTAGCATAAAGTCAATACATTTCACATCTAATGATTTTTCAAAAAGTCTTAGGAAAACGACTTCTATAATTTCGCTTATCATGATAATGATAATTTATTTTCAATGTGATATTTTCCTATTTTTGATCAGGATGATATTTTAAAAACATTTAAGTACCTATTTCCCTCTGCCATTATACTTTATGTAACGAGGTTTAGTGATACTAATAAATTAAAAGATATCTGTCATTTCAAGTAGTTTATGTATAAATAACCCCCGACAACCACTGTTTGATTGTGAGTGTTTTCTGATTGGAAAAAAAAAAAAAAAAAAAATCAACAAAAACATGTTCTGAAACATTAACCACTTTTAATTTTTGCTGGATAGTTGCCAAAATTAAACAATATATTATTCCACATCATGTCAAAGATGTGGTTAGTAATCCCGTAAATAGAATATATATTACTTCGTATAATCCTAATTCATAAGCTTCGCCGCCGACAACCACAAATTAATCGGATGAGTTATTCGTATGAAGAAAAAGAAAAGGCTGGAGTAAACAGACAGAATTATTCTCGAAGATTTGTTGTCATTTTGCGATTTTAGTGGCGCAATTAGAGAACATGACTTTGATCATTAATGTCCCAAAGTTGGTCAGGAAAAAAATTGTAAACCAACTTCAATGCGTGATTATAAATACATTTTAGCCACAGACAATCACATTTTCATAGATAAAAGGGCATAAAAACATAAAACTTACTGGCTCGATGCCACTGTACAACCACCTGTTTTAACTTTTTATCAAGTAGGATAAGACTGTAGATGAGATGTCAGTTATACATCTTTTTATCTCCCCTGTTTCTCTGCCCCTTTCATTTGCTATCTATATTATCTGTCTGTCGGTCCGTTTATCTGTATGTATGTCTGTCTATCTAGATATTATGTCTGTCTGTCTGTCTGGCTATCTGTCTATCTAGCTATCTGTCTGTCTGTCTTGCTATCTGTCTGTCTATCTTTCTTGTATGTGAACCTCACTAGTTCTTTCTCTAAAAACTTCAAAACATCTTTCCCCAAAATATTACACTTCAACTAATGTCCTTTTAATAATCTGCTTCTCAGACAAGACTAGTTACGTTTCAATCCATTACTCTAATGGAAATTCGAGATCCTTCAGCAACTGATTTAAAGATATTCTAGTAATGGTATTTTGAAAAATCTAATCGGAAATCAATCAAGTAAAATTCTGTAGTGTGTTCTTTTGATTGATTTGAAGGGGAAAATACGAAAAAAGCTACGAAGAAGTATTTTGTTTTTACCGAACAAAACCTACTAGAAACGATAGAAGAAAGATAGAATAAAGTAGTGTTGGTCATGATATTGCTTTTAGGACGATCAATCTATAATATTCATGTTGAACAGGAGCGCTTATTCGGGAACGAGGGGGGGGGGGTGTCTGGAATGGTTGCCATCAGAGACTTAATTACATTTGCATCATAATATGGAGCATAAACCGCAGATAAATTTACAAATAATAATTATAGACATAATCACACAGTGTGTATATAATATCAAAACCAACATCATAACTGGATTAAACATTGGAAATTTTAACTATTTAATACCAGAGATGTCAAATATTTTGAAAACCTGATAAGTTTGTTAGAAATATAATGTTAAAGTTTGATAAATTAAAACATGTAATTTTGGCATGTGTTTTATTAAAATTAAGTTTATATAACCCACACACAAGTATGCACTAATATGAAAGTTACGATGTCGTTTACAAATACTTTTATTGCCACCGAAATATCAAACCATTATGTTTAAGTATTTTCAGGCTCTTCCAGACGGCCCTATACAAGTCTATGTGTGTGTATGTGTGTGTGCGTGTGTGTATTTGTGTGAGAAGGGGTGCTTCCGCTGCATTTGTGTGAGAGGGGGTGCTTCCGCTGCATTAATTGCCCTAAAGAATCGAATAGTTCAATGTGGTCCCCTCAATCCTGAACACGAATCCACGCCCCTGGTAATTGATATTCACCAGGTGTAAGATAAACATCACTCTTCATGATGATGATGTTCTCAAAATCAGCATTCATTCCAGCCCTCAAGGGGACTTGTATCATGTCGCAAAGCTATCTATACGCGAGACTGTGAGCGGCGTAGTGACTGTGCACCTACCATTTAGGGGGTGGGGCGCCACTTTTACTTGGACAACAAAATGCGACACAAATCGGCCGTGGACTTGGGTAATTGTGTGGAAGGCGATACAATCATGATCATTTTTTACATTGTCTAGCCCCCTTTCACTTTTTTCCTCCCTAATTCTTTCCCTCTTTGAAATTTCTTTTCGCCATTTGATTGGGGGGGGGGGGGGCACCAGTCTTGCCAGTTTAATTAATGCGCGAGAACAATGCCGTGAAGTGGGGCAAGTGTCTGGAAGAGATGCAGTCATAATTTCTCTTTCTTTCCCTTTCCATTTCTTCATTTTTTCGCCGTTCGATAGGAAATGTGCCCTTTATGCCGCCCCCGTGGCTACGCCTCTGAGCCCACTACTCTTAGCTTGTCCCCTCTGTCCAACTTCAGGGTTTAATAAGCATGGCATGACGTGAGCCACGATCGGCTTATATACCCCCTCGCTGCCAGAATACCAAGCAGCGATAGTGACGTCATAGTGACGTCAACTGAATGATAATAAAAGATGTGTGATGTTATTGTTGTGAATCTTCACGTGGTTCTTAAAATAACGTTTTGCGGATAATACAACTTTTTCTGTAAATGATGAAATACGTTTAAAAATCATTGCTCTTGATTGAAAAATAAAGTAACACTTTGAGACAACTGAGAAAAAACATGGTATTAAAAAGGGATGCAACAGGGTACAAAGGGATAGAGAGAATCAGTGAGAGAAGCAAGTTCATTTAGCAATGAAAATGTGGCTACACCTTTCCCCCACAGTGCTATACAGTGAAGGCAACTCTTCAAAATTTTCCTCTCACTCCAAGTAATATCGCTAAAATTAGCCAAGCTTTACCCATGACCGGTGGCTTTTTGAAGCCTCCCTTTCACCAACTCCTTTAAAACTAATGTGCGTGCGCACACATTTACATAATTACCATTCGTGACACTCCTAAAATTTGGATCTTCATTCTTCTGTATTTACAGAGGACGTTGTTACACTTGAAATATTATGTGGGCGAAGGAAAGAGTAATTTATCCGACGAAGGACATTGAGGGAAAATTAGGAAAATGTCTCTCTTAACTTCGCCTGTAAAAGAAGAGAAAATTCCTTATCCCATGAATCATACGTGTACATTAAAGAAGCAACGAAATATGGATATCTTACTAAATAAAATAAAAAATCCTCTGTAACCCTGAGACGTAGTTCTCGTCTAAATATTATTTCGCAAGGGAATGCTTTTGATATAATTATTCTGCTCTACTATTCCTCGCAAATCTTCACAATGCATCGTTTCAGCGGTAATTACGTTATCAATCTTCCCTTCCAAATTGTAACGGTTACCAACTTTCAAATTGTCTCTTTTAGTTTTAAGTACACTGACGAAGCAGACCACATTTTTGCATTTCACATCGAGCACTCTTGATTCGGGCCCGCAGGCCTCCCCGTTCGTTCGCGGTCGCATGCAATCGCAAGAGGTATAGCACATTCCCCCGGGGGTTGTGTATCCGTTTACATAATTCGTGTTGTTGAAAACGAAGCAGTGTCCAAACCGTCTCGCATGTAGTGCGTTACAATCGCGGATGTGGTGTATAGGCCGCGAGATATGTTGGCTTTAAATGAGGTTGGAACAGGGAGAAATGAGGGCATTTTCTGTAGCACATGCATGACAAATCAATGGGAACTTCCAAAATAAAACATTATAGGATAAGGGAGGGGGAGAGAGAAAGGGGGGGGGGGGGGGGAAGGCTGGGAATGGCCCAGGCGTCAGTCATGTATAATTACTGTAAGCATGCTTGACCACAGGTTTTTCAGTCACCCCGTAAATGAGGATTTCTTCTGAAGCTAGAATACACCCTAAACGGGCATTTCTCAAAAGTGTACTCCTAAACAAATACTGTAAAATCGCAACCCCTTGAGCATTTTGAAGTGCGATAGTGATTACCATTTAAGTTGTTAACAATGTAAATAAATCAAATTGCGCTTCTGATGTAAACTTCACAATGTAAAAAAAAAATCAATAGAGTAATCAATAACATCAACCTGTTCACTTCCAAATGGGTTAATGCACAGCCATCATAAGTCCTTTCTTTAAAGAAAAAAGAATTTCATTTCGTCGTCGTCGTGAACCCCGGTCGTAAACAAGCATTTCACATGCTGGTACGCGAAGTATAGGGGCTTTTTAACACAAATGTGTTTTTACATTAGCAAGCTTACGTCACCGAAAGTTATGTACAACCGGCTTCCCGACCAGCTTTCGATTCGGTGTCAGGATCTAGAAAAATACCCTAAACGCGTACAGCAGGATTTTGAAAAACTACCCTTTTCTTGAAAATTTGCGGTTTTTTTTTTACCCCTTAACGCTGCACAACGCGGATCGCGTCTAATCTATAACAAAAAACAACCTTTCTACGTTTTTCTTGGTCACGTATGCTTGCAGTATTTGACTGAGAGTGAGACCCCTGGAGTCACTACAAAATGACTGGAAATGTAATTTACAGAAATTCATGTTATTACTAAAGGGGGACATCATTCGTCATTGGAAGGACAAATCGAAACTTCAATTTAAGGAAACTAGCCAGCAGGGAAAGCATAGAGAGAGAGAGAGAGGGGATTTTTTTTAGGGGGGGGGGGAGGAGGAGCGATATTTGGATATATAAGAGGATTTTAATGTCTCATATTAGGTTTATCATCTTGATAGGGCATTGTACTTAGTTAAATTAATGTTAAATAATTGGGTTTGAGAGAGTTTGTGTGTGTGTAAGTGTGTATTAAAGAGAGAAAGAGAAAGAAGGATCGAAAGAAAGAGGCAGATAGCGAGAGACAGAGAGAGAGAGAGAGAGAGGGGGGGGGGGGGGGTAGAGAAAGGTGGAGGGATATGTTTAGAATTCTAATAATGGTCAGGCTGTTGTTGACGTTAAATTTTTGTCCGTGGTTGGACGAAATAATGAAGTGTCGAAATTGAAATCGGGGGCACACACTGGGGGATAGATAGCCATTGGCGATTTGTGTGAGTGTCAGTGCATTTGGTTTATTGGTGTGTGGTGTGTGTGTACGGTTGTTTGTAGAGAGAGAGAGAGAGAGAGAGAGAGAAGGCAAGAGAGAAAGAGAAGTATATCATAATAGAGAGAAGGAAATAGATAAGAATATAGATAGGAGAGAAAGAAAGAGAGAGAGAGAGAGAGGAAAAAAGATACAAAAGAGATGGAGAATGAAAGAGAGAAGGGAAGAGAGAAAGGAATAGAGGGGAGAGAGAGAGAGAGAGAGGGAGGGGAAAATACAAGAGAGAGTGAGTGGGAGAGAGAGAGAGAGAGAGAAGGATAGAAGGAAAGAGATTAAAGAGGCAGAGAGAGAGACATAAGATATATTTAATGGAAAAAGCAGAGAGAAGATTATAAGAAGGGGGAAGAGAAAGATATCAGATGGATACAATTATTTTTTGTTTTTAATCAACAATGAAGATTAAAACAGAGAATCAAAAGAGGCAGGAAAAGGAAGAATATTTGTTGGACAGATAGAGAAAGAGAGAGAGAGAGAGAGAGAGAGTATTGAAAGATTAGAAAAGGGCAGAGGGACAAGGCCGGATTAAAGAGAACTCTGGAGATGTCATTGGAAATAATCCTCGGCTTAATCTCATTAAATGTCATCCCCAAATTAATTCTGTCCATGCACAGTGGTATTGACCCTGGTCCCAGCTTGTCATAAAAATAATGCCCCGTCATTACTCATTTCGGAAACCAGGACCTTGTTTCACAAAACTTGATATCAATAACATGTTACAAGCTACTGTTACAAGCTACTGAAATCACGGCATCTCATTGGCTGAGAGCAAATTTGTCATACAAATTTAGCATTTGTTGTAGATAAAAAGTTTTATGAAACAGGCCCCTGTACCACGATAATGAACGCCGTGATATGAGATATTGTGCATAGAGTGCTTCTAGGTTTTACTTCATGCATGACAAGATGAATGTTTCTAAGAATCGCAGCTTAATTTCCACATGTGACATGAGATATTGTGTGTAAAGTGCTTCTCAGTTTTGATTCATTACCGAACGAGTGCTTCTTAAACTTATACCTTGGATTTCCATATTTTTGACATGAGATATTGCATATGTTTTTTCAGTGTTATTTGATGGTCTAGTGTTTCTAAGAATTGTAGCTTGATTTCTCATATTTTGACACGAGATATTGCATATTTATACGGGGTGGCACATATCACCAATTTGGTGGCCTTCCATGAGGCCCTGTTTGGT
The DNA here is from genome assembly GCA_035222895.1 of Strongylocentrotus droebachiensis. Taxonomy (NCBI): domain Eukaryota; kingdom Metazoa; phylum Echinodermata; class Echinoidea; order Camarodonta; family Strongylocentrotidae; genus Strongylocentrotus; species Strongylocentrotus droebachiensis. The sequence goes on along the minus strand of JAVYIG010006275.1, from coordinate 28,298 downwards.
AAGAATAAAACAAAGAACAACAGCTAAAACAAAATAGATAAAACACAAGCATATAAACAAGTTTGGTATTCTCATGAAATAACTGATCATTCAAGAATTATCCTTGATCATTTAAAAAAAAATGAAAATAGCATTGTCAATTTAAATATAAAGTACATCCAAAAATGAAAACAAAATAAAGAATAGATGAACCAGGTGTAGATGTTTCTAAGAACTGTAGCTTAATTTCCCATATTTTGACACGAGATATTGCGTATTACGTTTTTTTTCGGTCTTACTACAATGGCAGTATGAGTGTCTAATAATAGTCGTAGATTTATACCTGTTGAATAATGTGGCAAATTCATAAACGTTTACCTAATGACGAGCTACTACAATGCAGTTTTATATATCATGGTATCTCATTTATTTAGTGAACATTCAGGTTACAGGAGTGGTTGCGAGGTCGGACCAACGTTATTGCTTGCTCAACCTAAAAATACACAATATTGGTAATTTGCATTCTGAAAATTGAATAGAAATACGGTTATTCATAATAAATTGTAACAGGTGAATTAAATAATTCTATACGAGGCACTTAGCAAAGAAGTAACGATGCATCAAATTTGATTAAATTGCGGAAATGGCCTATTTCCACGACTGATGTAGCCATTGTTGTTGTCAAAGTGGACCCAAAGCCGCTTTTACATGCGTATTTCATATTCAAGGTAACGACTTTTATGAGAGCAATATGTGTTATCATATTTAATCAGTACATGCAGTTCAGCTATTGCCATAATGATGTTTTTATTAACAAAAATTCTCGAAGAGGTGAAAGAACTATTCCTTATGTTATGGTAATGCTAAACTGTAGAAACAATTCAGTTATTTTTTATTGATATAATATGGGCTTAAACCCATAAACAATTCTTCTTTGGGATTATTGTTCCAATTTTTTTTATATAGCACGCTTGATGAATAAGGTCATATCTGCAATGGATACAAATATGTGGCTCAGTGGTTAGAAAGGTGCTCTCACAACCAGGAAGTCACTGGTTCAATTGCAAGACAGACTAATAATTATCAATGAGTTTAAATCTATTGTTGGTGTGGGACGGTGCTAAGAGCAGTGGTCGTAGGACCTCTTGGGCTCGGATTCGAATCTCGGTCAGACCTATCGACGAGTTCATATCTGCATTAGATTTCAGTATGTGATTCAGTGTTTTACAATGGTCTTTGAACAAATAGGTTGAAGGCTCTGCTCCAAGATAGACGAACAAAAAACTCGTAATTGCAGAAGTGATATAAATATAGTTCAGTGGTTTAGGGTGGTGGTCTTAGAGCCATTGAGATCATTTCGCGTCCATGCACTTTGAGAACAAATGTCAAGTTCACATCTCCAGAAGATAGTAATATAGTTCAGTGGTTTGAGCGTTGGACCTAGAACCACAGGTCCCTGGTTCCAGTGAGAGACCAACTGACAAGTTCACATCTGCAATATACACTGTTAGAACAAGTATTACAATTTTTAATCAAGTTGGTTAAAATTTTAATCAACCACGGATTACCAGGTGAATCACACAATCGTTGGTTAAACTTTAACCAACAGCCTGTTGATTAAAACTTTAACCTGTGGTTGATTAAAAAATTTAATCAATTATTGGTTAAAAAAATTTGCTCAATGTTGGTTAAAATGGTGTTGATTAAACTTTAACCATTTGTTGATTAAAACTTTAATCTTTTGTTGGTTATTTATGCTTTGTTCGGGGCTGATTCACATGTTGTTGGTTAAACTTACATGGGTCGTTGGTTAAAATTGTAACCATTGTAGGTTAATTATTTTTGGATTCACACGATGTTGGTTAAACTTTAGTGGGTTGTTGGTTACAGTTATAACCACTGTTGGTTAAACTTACGGGGGTTTGGAGGTCTTATCCTCGTGTTTGCAGATAAGAAATGGTTTAATATGATTATCATCAATGCTAAGATTGGAAGGAAGAAGTGAAATAAGGTTCTTGCTCAAATTAAAAACGCTTTGTGTCCCGGCCCGTAGGTTGTAGCTCAGCCAGTAAGTGCAACGGATGACCTACCCAAATTGCATGCATGAAGACGTTTCACTTCATGATGACATCTTATTTTATATTTAATTGTTTCAAACAATTAGATACAATTAGATTTAAAAAATAAGATTATTATTCATGCATGCAATTTGGGTAGGTGATCCGTAATAGCCCTACACTTCTCCTTCTTTAATTGGGTCTGCATCCTTCACGGTTGAAGATTCTTGCAGACTGATGAGTGTGTGTGTGCTTACGTTAGCCAGGTGCACGGTGCAAGAAAAATGCTACTTATTGGTTGAGCTACGTACAGCCTAGGGGACACAAATCGTTTTTGATTTGAGCAAGAACCTTATTTCACTTCTTCCTTACAATCTTAGAATTGATGATGATAATATTAAAATAATTTCTTACCTGAAAACACGGAGATAAGACCGTCCAAACCCCCATTTCTCAGGTCCTCGCGACAACCTCCATTGTTAATTTTGTCGCACGCGTAAACTGCGTGTACTTTGCATGTACTTTATTTGTATGTCGAGCGATCGCTAGCTACGCGCTTCGATATCGTTCCGTTGGGTCACGTGACCAGTACTTTAATCAACATTGATTAAACTTTAACCGGAAGGGGGCTTTCATTACTGTCGGAATTTTGTTTTTAATCCATGCTGGGTTACAATTTTTGCCAACGACTTAGACTTAACCAACATAGGTTAAAAGGAATAATTTTGATCAACACTGTTTTTAACCAACGCAAGATTAAAAGTAAATTTTAATCAACACTACATTTTTAACCAACGTTGAGCGTTTTTTAATCAACAATTTTTTAACCCGCAGTTTTTTAATACTTGTTTTAACAGTGTACAGTTTGCTTAATGCATGGTTTCCCTTGTTTGAGAGAAGGATCTAGAAGCCCAGGTTCAGGGTTCCAAACCTTGAGACCAACCGACATGTTCATATCTGCCATATCGCTCCGATTGTCTCATTTTTGCTCGCGTGAACATTGCCAGCACAAACCATTGACCTCTACCTGCTGGACGGATCATCGCCCATTACCATTCACTGTACGTTACGTACTAAAAGGCTGTATTGTCTGACCGTTCATAAATATTCATGTTTTTGCTAAACTCGGCAAAATGTTTGCTTTTACTAAATGGAAAATGACGGTGGGGGGGGGGGGGGGGGGTTGGATAAAATGGACATAATGAACCAAACAGAAGTGATCTATGATAATTCATGCTCCTTATCCTTCGTGTGCTTGACCTATAATCTTAAAATCGCTTGGCAAACTGAGTCCAAAGTTCGACTTGTTTCACACTATAGGCAATGACGAGCTTGCAACCTATTTTGATCAAATTACGGTTGGTGAACTTGCGAAAGTCAATGGGACATGAGGGTTCCAATGAAAGAGCTAGTGATAACGTAAGTCGGGGTGGATGTGCTTTTCGTTTAAACAAAAAATGAATTTTTAACGATTTTTTGGGGTACAATTCCAGAGGCTAACATGTATGGCTGCTGACTCTGACGATAGGGGGCGTTGTGAAATGAGACTAAACGGAGCTATTATGTTTAGACAGTATTCAATAGTTCAGTGGTTTGAGCGCTTAACCCATAGAATTCCAAGGTTTCTGGTTTCAGTGAGAAAGATCAACCGACAAGTTCACATCTTCATTAGATAGTAAGCCTAATGTATGGTTCCCTTGTTTGAGAGAAGGACCTAGAACACAAGGTTCAGGGTTCCAAACCCTGAGAGCCCCTCTGACAAGTTCATATCTCCAGTAGATAGTAATAAGGTTCAGTAGTTTGAGCGGGAGACCTAGAATGCACAAGTTCGCGGTTCTAGATCAAGGCTGTCCGATTAGGTCATTTCTTCAGTAGATAGTTATATCGTTCTGTGGTTTGAGCGATGGACCTAGAACCCAAATGTCACAGGTTGTGTATCGAGACTAACCGATCGATAAGTGTATAAGCCTATATATGAATTATATATATAATTTGTGGCTCACTGATTTGAGCAAAGATCCCAAATTGGAATTTGATCAGGGGTGAATGCTAACGGCCTATTTGAGAGAGGTTAGAATATAAAAGTAATCAATTAATAAAAAAAAAAAAAAAAAAAAAAAACGACTCTTGGCCTTTTTTACGGGAAGAGTGCTAGAAGACTCTTCTTTTTGTGTTGCTATGTTATACTTTCATAACAAGCGGTGAAAAATACGTCGAAAACCAATTACATTCTCTCTAGCTTAGTTCATGTATAACCTAATTAGCCTTACTCCCAAGAGTTCCCTTACGGTATATTGAACACAAGCAATTCGGCATAAGAGAAAAACAACACATTTCGACAGCGTTATTGAAATTTTCATAGCGTTTGAAAAGGTATTAAAACACGCACATTATAAGCAAACAACCACATAAATCATTGTACTTATCGGAGGAGCCAACGAACGATGAGTACTTTTAGCAACGAAGTCCCAAGAGTTTCCTTAACCCTTTGGCTTTTATTTAAGCGCTCCCGTGGGAATACCCAGACATCGCAATTACACATATTGCTTTTAGTGCATGTCCGACATACAGTACAGGACACGGTCACGTGCCATCGATGATGCTGGTTGACACTTGATGGTTGTTTACTCCACTGAGTATTGCCCGCTCCCCCGAAAAAACCAAGTGGTTTGTGTGCATAATGAACGTGTGATTGGTTGATTACGTGCGGGTGTTAAGGTTTGGTTAAAAGCAGGAGTCAAGAGGGGAACATTGATGGTTGCAGGAACTGCGTGGAAGATGACGCGACGTTGCCGTTAAGTGGTGCGCTGGTAGACACGAGTGACATTCATGGCATTAGTGATTGATAAATAAAGAGAAGAGGAGGCTAGAAAAGGTAAGGATGAGACCGCCTCCATCCATACGTCAAACATGACTACATCATGAATAATTTAATTGCATTTTCTAAAATTCCCGGTTAGACGGAAACCGTATTCATTGTAGTTGCTTTGAGGAAAAGTTATAATGCGACCATTAAAAAAAAAGTTTTTGTTTATGCAGAAAAAGAAATTCTATGTTTGTCATAACCGTGTACAACTTTTTTGTTAAAGGTTGATATTTACAAGAAAAGGTTTTATCTATATCAATAAGCCCCTCTTTACACTAAGAGTTGCAGAGATAAAGAGCTAGATAATTATTTTTGAAATTAATGAGAGAGAGGTGGAGACTAGAAGAAAAAAGAAAGTCGAATAAATTGGAGGAGAAAGGAAAAGAAGACGGAGAGCGAGAGGCCAAGGGAACAAGTACCGCTCTCGAGAATATATAGTGCTTGAGCTGGATTGAAAGAGGCGGTACAATCTGAGTGGATTAGCTTTGATGTGAGCTTGAGACTAGGGATTAGCTCGTCAGACAACCATGAGATAATCATATTAATCATGGACAAGGACAGAAGGCAGGAAAAAGAGGAGTTATAAACCCCACTGCACTACTTATAGCTACGTGCGCCCTCTATATAGCAAACAATGCCTAATCGGTGACCACCGGTCCTCCATGATCCTCTTTTTCTTATGTTAATTGAGAGCTGATGGGATGAGATAACCACCTGTCAGTGACCTTGCAGGTAGGTCTTATCCCCCTGGCCAAACTAGTACATACGGGCTTTAAAAGAAGAAAAGAAGTACAGGAAATGAAACATTCGCGACCTTTGCAAATAATCATAGCATTCCTCCTAGAAGATGCTCAAGGCGCCGATAAAGTTCAGCTTTTTATCATAGCTTTACCCCTCTGACCTGAAGCGCTAAAAAAATATCTAAGGATTAACTTCCTTCCAAGTACTCCTACTCATACTTACTACTCCAGGGTGGAAAGTGGCGAAATGTAGATTTATACTCTGCCAAAGGACATGGGCATGATTGATCAGAATTGGGACTCGAACCGTGACCCTTGTGATCCACATTCCGGTGACGTATCCACTAGACGTAGACACTAAAGCGTCTGTTATAAACAAACGAATTAAAGCCAAGAACACGAAGAAGCAATCATGGTGAACTAAAAAGAAAAGCAAGAAAAGATAAAGAAGAGAAGAAATAATATTTTTGGGTCTTTAAAAGATAAAGAAAGATGGATTTGGAATGCCTATAAAAAGATGACAGTTGGATAAATGTAAAATTCGAGCTGAGTAGCAAGGTTATACAATTAAGCAAGAGAGGAGATAGAAGAAAAGACTTGGTAATTGAAGTTGTAGATGGTTAGTAAAAAGTCTAGGACTGCGTATTGAGTGTTTTTCAGTTTAACTTCATGAACAATTCTTCTAAGAATATGAGGTGATACAGAGGTGTAGAAAGATTGATACGAAAAGTTTATGATATAGTCAAAGATAGATAAAGATTCTTCGAACTCAATTGTTTCAAAATAGTTAAAAAGAAACATGAGCAAGGACTGAGAACGAATAAAAGAGGAGATAATAGAAATTTGTAGAAACTATAAGATGGATATGAAAAGTCTATGATTAAGTCAAAGATTGAAAAAGATAGTTGAGGTCAATAGTCTTAAAACATTTAAAACGAAACACGATAAAGAAGAAAAGGGGTGAAAATAGAAAGTGTACGGAGAGATGGATATGAAATGTCTATGAAATGGTCAAATATTGATGACAGTTTGAGAAAAATAGTTTATGTGAAATATATACGGAGAACTTTTTTTCCTTCGTATATATTGTACGGAATTATTAGTGTAGGCCCTACCTTATTTTTTACCCTTGAAATGCTCTTGCTTGCACTGTTTATTTTTTATATTTTTTAATTGAAGAATAAATAGAGACTGAACCGATCTGAATGTATATACACTATAATCATATAAGAGTCGTACATCGGTGCAGACCTGCTACGAAAATGAATGACAGCTACATCCGGGACAGTTTGGTCGTGCCGGTACATGTACTGCCCCCTAGCAATGCATTAATGTAAAACACCCCCTGAAATTAGGTCCCACATTATTATGCACGGATACTTAAAGACATTCCGGTGAACCGCTACAAGCACTAGGTATAAGTAAATGAACATACGGCCACGTGAATAAGAAATGGACCCAGATGGAATGTATACCAGGTTATTTTTTGAATTATAAATGGGGCAGAGAGAGAGAGAAAGAGATAGAGAGAGAGAGAGAGAAAGAGAGCACTAGAGATTTATGATGTAGTCTTTCGATGTCCAAACCCACCGAAGTCCTCTTAAATGAGAAAGAGAGAGAGAGAGAGAGAGAGAGAGAGAATAAAAGCAAGATCTAGTTTTAATTTAATTGTTAGATCTGTAATCCTATTAAACAGAATCCTAGGAAATTTAGGAGACTAGTGGGGCGTTGCAAGAAAGTTTAGTTGCAATCGATTGCAAATATCAGTTGCAAGTTTAATCAATCGCAACTTTCTTGCAACACCCCGTAAGTGTGAGAAGAATATTGTCAAGGGAGTGGAGGCACACAATGTGTGATTTCGATGAATAATGCATTTAGAGCAGTTGTGCTACGTACATGATTATGCATACGACATGTAGTCCTACATTTATGTTTTTGGTGTTTTTCGTAACTGAAGAATGAAAGGTGGACTGCCTAAATTAGGGACTTTGATGAATACTTTTAGATGTAAGCTTTAGTATGATACAATCTCAAGAAACATAATTCTGAACAGATCAACTTTCACAAACTTAAACAATTACAAACTTGGTAAGGGCATTCATGATTTAGGTGTTAACTTAAGTAGCGATCTGCGCCAGGTAAGGAGCCTGGATATAATTCAGTCTTCTTTTTACCACGTCAGCTGGTCTTCTAAAACTAGCCGCTTCTCGATTTTCGATTTAACTCGACCTGCACTTGGCGGAAATGATGTCAGTCATCGATCGGTCCAGCCGTATAATAAGTGTCCGGTATAATACCCCCGTGTGACGCGAGCATGATGTTTAAAGCTAACTGGGGCTTCTATTGAGCTGATTGGGAGCTGGACTTGAGCCACTGTGCATGCCTTGTCAGGCTGAAGCTTACACGATTCCTTTTCAGATTCGCGAAATTAGGGCAAGGAAATTGATCATTTTTAAGTGGATTTTAATAATTTTCCAGACCCTTGCTTGCAGCCTCGCATTATTTGGAGGTATTTGTATGATGCCACCGCGCAACGGGAGTCTCGCGTGAATTAGATATTGAATAAAATAGCAAGTTTTAACATTTACAGATAATTACGGAATATGTTATGCATAATGTGTACAATTTACAGATGATTACGGGATATTGTATGTATTTGCGCGTAATTAAGGTTGATTGGCACCGTACGGTAAAGAACATTCTCTCTCTCTCTCTCCCCCATCTCTTTCTTTCTATCTCTCTCTCTATCTCTCTCTCTTCCTCTCTCTATTATATCTCTCTCTTTTTACTTCTCTTCTCGATGGATGCTGGAGATCAAGCTCATTCCATTCCGCGACTCTCTGTCTTATCATTCTCAATTACACCCAACTCCTCTCTCTTTAAAGGTAAAGACCAGTAATGGGCATGCGATTGCATTGTGAAAGAAACGTTGTGGAATCGATCAGAAAAGGTTGATCATCTAGCATCTAGCATCTGCAAGGTTCTGGAATCATCAAAATGATAAGAAATTTGGCCCATTCTTCGTAAAGTTACAAGCACTATACACAGAAAGATGTATATGGGACTACCCTATCTCTCTCACCAGACCATGAGAGAAATAAATTTACCAAATATATGAATTAGTAGGCGGTTTCCCGGCAATCTTTTTATCATCATGTATTAGTCAAAACATATTCTTTCACATGATTGGTAATGAGAGCTTCCATTTCATTTTTTGAAATTGGGGCGTTGCCAATACTGGTCTTTACCTTTAAGCTATTTCCGTAAACTATCCATCCAAAGTACCCTTACTGTTCCTCTAATCATCCTCTTTCCCTCAATCTTCCTTGTCAGTGCCACATTAAAACATTCTCCAACCACAACGCTACTGATTTAACCAACTCTCTACTCTGCCTGTTTTTCTTCTCTTTGACTCTAATACATTATGAACTACAGGAGGATCCTTGCTCACTCTACTTGTCGCTAGGAATATCTTCCTTTTGTTTTTCCTTCTTCTCTGGTATCTTTTTTTATTCTCATTTTCTTTCTCTTTTCTCTTCGCCCTCCTCCTCCTCCTTTCTTTTTCCCTTCTACTTCTTCTTCTTCTTCTTCTCCTCATCCCCTCTTCTTCTTCCCCATTTTCTTCCGCTCCTTCTTCGACTTCTTCACCTTTTCCTGTCCTGTCTAATTCTTGGCGCTTGGCGAAGAACTGTATTCGTGCACTAAGAAGTTCATGTTTTATCCAAACACTTCCTTACTACCCTGACACAAACCATCCCGAAGTTTCCTTTAATACTCCACCACCTAGTACCACACCATCCATATCGCTATTAGGGCTTAGGTGTCTGTTATTCAGGCTCTACTGACCACATCAAAATGCTCTCTTTTATGAGCCGCGATATGGAAAAATCGATCCGTTTGAGAAGAGGGTCGAGGCATTGGCGCATATTGATATCATGCTTCAAGTTGATGCAAGTTTTTAGTTTTCCCCGTCGTAGTTCACTCCAATTTGTTTTGCTTGTTTTGTTTTCGTTATGTTTTATTGATCCTCTGGATTTAAAATTAAACATGACATCTTGTTTGTGGCTTTTCAGAAATTTGATGACTAATTTTTCGGAAAATTTGGTTCGTCAACACCCCCAAGAAAAAAAAATGGTCTAGCGACGATCTTGGGCAGGATCTGATGCAGGATTATAATAAAGAGGGAGGGGGGGGGGGGGGGGGGGCGAAATATCTCTCATAAAACAAATGACGAACAAAATACAAAACAAACAATAAAACAAAAACATAACAAGCACATCGAAACAACAACAAAAACAACAGCAACAAATAATCATTTTCTGTTTTAAATGCCAGTTGTGGTTTGAAAGGGGCGGGCGTGGGTCGGTTGTGCTCCCTTGAAACCGCCAGTGTCTTAAAAGAGGCAGAAAGGGGTGCTAAAACCAGTACAGCAAAACAACTCCTGCATTACTGAACAATCGCATGCAAACTAACATTGTCTATCTTCACTTCCATTCACTTCCTGGAAAAAAGTTTGACTTGGATGTTCTAAAAATCGACAACAACCACCCCTGGATGTAGATAAGTAAAAAGTAGGAGGGAAATAATAGAAAAATGCTGAGCCGTTTAGAGTTTTAGCGAGATAAACCACAGCGAAAAAAGATTTTTTTTCTTCTCCAGCTTATACGCCTGTCGGTTTATTCAGATTCTAAAATCAATGCGAAGCAAGAACATTTTTAGCTGTAAGGTCTGTCATTTTATTCAGACTATACAATCACAGCGAAACAATGAAGATTTAGCTTTATGGCCTGTCGTTTTATTCAGATTTTAAAACCACAACGAAGAAAGGAATTTTAAAGCTATGAGTATATATATAAGGCCTCTTGTTTTATTCAGATTATATAATCGCAGATTTTTTTTTTAGCTGTAAGGCCTGTTGTTTAATTCAGATTCTAAAATGACAGCGAAACAAGGGATCTTAAGCTTTATGGTCTGTTGTTTTATTCAGTTTCTAAAATTACAGCGAAACAAGGAAACTGTTAGCTTTAAGGCCTGTCGTTTTATTCAAATTCTAATGTTAAAGTTCAAATGAACTGACTTTAAGTGTGTTTCGGTGTCGTTAATCCCTTTGCTTACAGCCCCAACCTCGGACTGACAAAGTCAGGCCATTATTTCTCAAAAAGATCCAGCTATGTCGGGAAAATAATGAAAGAAAGGGAAAGATGAGGAATGAAGTGGATGGTGAAATCTGGGAAAGATTTATATTCGTTACGCGTATCGCCCAGCAGAGAAAATTATCGACAAATTAAGTGATGAAATGTGAGAGTCACTCCAAAGCAATCCAGCGCTCCGAAGAGGGTCATCGATCTTTGGGGCGCTGGGTCAGGAGCTACCCCCTCGATAGGAATGAACGTGTATCTTTGGCAGCGTACACTTTCCATTAACGCTTTGCCGCCCCCTTCGTCAACGCAAATGCGTTGTCAAGACACTGGTCTTCCGTTTCTTTTTGAGTTGTGTCCAATTTTGCATCATTTTGTCTCTCCACATTCAACAGTCGTTATCCGTCCCTCGCCATCTGCATGCGAGGTCAGGTTGCCCCAAAGAATCTTTTTATCCATTTCTTGCCAGCAACACATGCAAGAAGGCCGTAAGATTTGTGTATTGTTATTTGGTATGCAGTAACGGCTTTCTTGCGGGCAGCCGACATTTTATGCTCGCGCGCGAAGCTCCTTAGTTATCGATTGAAATTGGACTTAAATAGGAAAGCACAATTCCGTCTGGTTCAGGTAATGAATATGACTCGTGCCCCGAAGGGTGATGACGTCATACTGAGAGAAAAGGTGATGGGGTAGGTGAGAGACAGTGGAGAGAAAGAGAGGGAACTGGAAAGGACAAAAGAGAGGGAGAGAGAGAGAGAGAGAGAGAGAGAGAGAGAGAGAAAGGGGAGGGAGAGAGAGAGTGTGTGTCTGTTTCTGAAATATAGATTTGTATTCTAGTAACTTGAAAGAAATGGACCAGGAAGAAAAGCTTACTTAGAACTCAGGGACATCATAACAGAGAAAACGTGTTTTCATCATCCGAGAAACGGTCACAAACAAAATATAAAATCCACCCGAATATTATTAACAAAAATACAAATAATCATGTAAAGCAAGAATAGGTGGAGATGGTCTTAAGCGATTGAATGGTGATGAGGTCGCAACCATAGAACATGTTCCCAAAATGAAAAGATTTCGTGCAACAAAAGAGTAATTAAGTAAATGATGAAAAATACATCTATTTTTAATATTAAGAAGGTTGGTGGAAGAATCGAGAAAACATGAAGTCGTTTGTAATTGTGTACGTTCTCTTGTATGTTTTCCCGATAATACTGGCAATATTGACTAGGTAGTAAGATTCAACAGTAAAACAGGGTAATTCTGTAAACCTGGTGGATAATAAAATTGTTCTAACACTCGAAAGAAGTTGGAAAATTTCACATTTCACTACGAGAGACAAATATGAGAAGGAATACAAAAATAAAGGATTATTAAAAGCTAATTTGTTAACCTCTCAAATGATTGTTACCCCTCCCCCCCCCAAACTTTAAGGGGGGGCACTAAAATATAACTCATGGGCTGCAGCCCTATCATTTTAGACAAAAACACTTGGTTGTATAACGAGTAAGGAATATTTAATGCGTGATAGCATGGTAAACATTTCATATTAATTTTGGAGATTTGTAAAAAGAGCATTGAGAAAGAAAAATGATTAGATTATGTTTTTCAGATAAAGTAGGAAAAGGAAGAAGGGGAAACAATTGAGAATGGGGAAAATACCGGGAGGTTTATCGTGTTAGCTGTTCCATTTTCGAAAACTCCTCGATAGGTAGACGTTTGATTAATTTCTTTAATTTCGTTCACCTAAATGTTCTCTAAAGTAGACCCTAGTGTCAGATTAGATGTCGCCCACGTATGTCGGTCGTCAAAATTGAACCGAAATACCCCTTAATGGTGAAAAAAGTAATTCCATTCTTAACAAAAAGTCATTATCATGATAGAATGAGTTTTGACATGGAATCAATAAAATTCATGCGCAGCAAACCTTGCCATCTGATATCAGAATAGAAGGAAAAAAAAGGAGAATAAGAAGGAGGAGGGGAAAAAGAAAAAGAAAAAAGGAGTATAAAAGAAGAACGGAAAAGGAGAGGAGGAAGAAGAAAAGTTTGTAGAAGGAGAATAAATAGATGAAGAGGAAAAAAGAAGAAGAAGATGGATAGAAGTAGCATGTATGTAAATGAAGTTTATAGTTTGACATTCATCGTGTTAAATGTCATTCGGTACTTCAGTTGACAACAAGTTTTCCCTATCTGTTTGAGGACTTCTATATTTTTCCTTCAAATTGTTAAATGACCCGCTCTCTTTATTTTACTTTGGTTCTCTTTATATTGTCATCGTAGCTTCTCATTTCCATAAAAAACCACTTGTCACTCTTACTATTAATCATTCTGACATTATACTTGTCTAGTGACAGAACATACATTATTCACATTAATGTTAGACGTTTCTTGAGATTTTACACTTCATGAATCATGTATGTTAAAGCCCCTCTAAAGAGCCCCACAAATTTAATGGCAAAATTTCACTTAATTTCTATCATAAAGTGAAAGAGAATGTCATTTGAGACGCATTCCTGCAAGTATTTTCAAAACAATTTGTTTGAAGTCGAATATTGATGAAAGATTGCAAAATTTTAGTTTTCTGCCTTCAACAGAAAACCCAAACTATGTATTTTCTTATCAATATTTGTCTTCAAACACATGTCTGGGGGCAATCGTTGCAGACGTGTGTCTTAAATGACATCCTCTTTCACATTATGATACAATTTATATGAAATTTTGCCATCAAATTTGTGGCGAATTTGGGGCTCCCAACACTTAAGAGTTTTTTTTTAGCGTTATCGAGCACATTCTGATGGCGTCGAATCGCGATTCTAATTGATACTGTTGTGCGCAGCCTCTTTTTTGAGAAAAGATGCCCTCGAATAGAGTCTGTATTAGTAACATGAATGATAGATATTAATACATTAATATTAAGTCCTTATCAAACCAGAGGGACGCTCAAGGTGCCTACCGAGTACTTTTATTCCCGAAGTCGCTTCCTACCAAGGACCCCTTTACTACACCTGGATGGAGAGATGCAAATATAGATTAATGTATTACCAAAGAAAACATAGTGCTGTGCCGGGAGTCGAACCGCGAACCATGTGATACACAGTCGGAGCCGTTTCCACTAGACCCCGACACAATCATATACGATAACGATATCAAACATTGAGAACAACACCTGTATTTTCTTGATAACACGATGTCCACGGGGTATATGGAGGGAAAGTGGGAAAAGATCCCGGCAAATTCCTCGTTTCTATTCCATATTTCGTTGAACTATTGATTACAAAAAGAAAGAAAACGCTATACCAATTCCCAAATGCAATCTGTAATTCTTGTCTTTCATGGCCAGAGGCGAATTTTCTCATTCGTTTTGATTGCCGATGTACCATTGTCACACTTCTAGGTCCCAGGCTATCACGACTATTGTATAGGGATATGCATTTTCACCGCGAACACAGAGTTTAAAGAGCTGGTCTTAGCACCAATAATGAAAACTTATATTCTTGTAAATTATATTAGGCTTTGGTTTTGCTCACCTAAAAACACGATTATTGAATTGTAGGGATTTATAATCACAATTTGATTGCAGCCGATCGCCCCCTGAGATAATTTTAACAAGGTAAAATACAGGATGTACAGTGTATATACATAATCATAAAATAATCATATCAGTATACATTATGATCGGTAACCAGAAATTATGGAGTGAAACTCAGATATATTATCAAACTTCAAAAAATTGCACAAAATGTTATTTGATATGTCTCAAATAAAGCGGGAAAAAAAATCTATGCAAATATCTTTCGATTTTAATTATTCATGTTTTAGTTGTGACGTAAACGAAACGAATAAGATAAGATGTCATACCATAACTTGCATACCGTAAGATTTTAAAAGGACAATAATAAGAATAAAATGAGAAAACTATAGAAAAATGAGAAGATGAAGACAGGGATGAAGAACTTAAATGACGACGAACGAAAAGAAGGTGGAAGAAGAAGAAAAGCGCGTCGTTTACAGAGTGACTAGAACTTTAAAAGTCTAGAATGACATCGTGAAAATCCTCTCTTCAATAGAGACACTCTCCCTTGTCAGTTCTCTCGTGATAAATGATGCATCCTTCGTCTTCGCTTTTCCCGCGCTCACACTATTTCTTTCCCACTCCCTCTCCCAAGTATGGTGGTTCCTCTCTCTCTCTCTCTCTCTCTCTCTCCCTCTACTCTCTCCCTCTTTTTCACTCACTTCCCCATCTATCCCATTTTCTGCTTCTATTTCACTTTGACAATGCAGTTGTAATTTGCTTTGCCTTGTCGTGTTTTAATGATTTTGTGCTGCCGAGACTTACTATGACTTAGGCGGGCGTTTACTCAATTTTGCAAAGAATGAATGTCTTTCATGCTCTCGGCAGCGTTTTTATGTCGTTTTAATTTACGCCAATCGGAATCATTCACTGAATTCATTGAATAATGAATTTTCATATTCCCCATAGGTTTAATACATGAACAAGCCGATTACAGAAGGCATTGGGTGAACGGAATAACTTCCACATTTTATAAGCACTTACAACTGTTACATCGATTCGGGACAATGCACAACGCTTATTGTACTGATTGTGTCGTCTTGTGGAAATGTTTTTTTTTAAATCTATAAATAAATAATAGCGTGAATAATAACGCACTTCTCCATGAGAAAGTGATGCAAGTCTGATAGGAAACGTTTACATCTTTTAGAATAAAGAATCTGTTCTTCGGGAGATTCCTTAAATAGAACCAATGCTTCCCCCAGCGGTCAAGGGCATATTGTTTTCTAGCTTGCTACGCGGTCTAACTTCAAAGATATTCTGTTTGTTTCTGCATCTAACCCGCGGTCAAAACAATAAATCCTCATCACGATTGCAAATACATTGAAGGGGAACTAACCTCAAAGAATAAGTGTAGATATTCGGCAAAACGAGGTTAATTCCTGCCTTTTTATGTACAATAAATCCAACGAACGTGTACAAGAGTCAAGAGATATATTACTGAAAATTTCTTGGCATGATGTTATGCCTTTTAGCATGACATGGGCGCAGCCATTTTCTTGAAAAAGTGACGTACTAGTTGGAGTTGTACATGCATCATGCACCAACCTTTTTAATTTAATAACAAATACATTTGTTTTTCAATGAGGGAAAATATTAGCCTGGAAGATAAAAATTACATTGGTGAAAAATATATAATAGGGTAACAATAAAAAATTGTAACTCATTTATTTGAAAATACTAAAATATAGCGGTTGAAAAATCTATTTCATTTATGCGAAACCTTCACCCCAGAACAGCACCAACTTATTTATGCAATTTGCGTTCTGGCAATTGGAGTACAAAGGATAATAGCAGGTGATTGAAATGCTTTAACACCACAAACACCTGGGAAGGAAGCATCCATAACTTTGAATACATTTATTTGATAAAGGACTCCGCATGGTACGTCATGCAATCACAAAAATGGCGATGCCCATGTCTTGCTGAGAAACTGTACTTTATTCTTGCTCTATGCCTTTCTCATACACTTTGGTGAGGAATCTTTGAGACGGCATGGCTACTAGTCTTATTCAACGGTCAACCAATGATACTTTGTATAAAAAGAGAAGAAAAGAAAAACAATTTAGTCCTGTTTAGGCAATCAATGCCGAATATGAACAATTTATATCAGCATTTACAATCAATTCGTTCACCACTAAACATACAAACCACCAGCATATTATAAATCAACCTCAATAGTATGAGGCCTATACGAAAGCGTCCTGTCAAATTCAATACGGCCTCTTTTTTTACAACACGTTCGCGAAAAGGCTATGTATCATTACCATTATAATGACAGAGCTGAGAATTGTCTCCGTCACGCTAATGACACGTTTCAAGGTTTTCATGATAATCATAAACTGATTGCGAACGAGATTGCTGGTACTATTTCTACTCTGGCATTTATGAATGTCCATCAATATTCCAATTAGTAGATTTATGTAAGCTGTGAAAGGTGAATAATTGTTGAGGCCCATGCAAAAGGCTGATATGTTGTTTGAGACTGCAAGCGAGTCTGTAAAACTATGAGCGATATTAAATTGATTGTGTGATGATCTGCGGCGATCGGTCTTCATATAGGCCCTTTAACCGCACCCGTTAACATTGTTTCTGTAATTCATTGTGTGGATGCACATCAACGTACAAAGGGTGTTACGATAATTATGTCTGATTGAAACTTATAATTTTGTTTGTATATCTTTTTTCAATCTTATTGAAATATAATTAATCGGTATAATAAGAATCAGATGTGGAAACAAAATCGGTTTTACATCAATGATCTGACAAGATACAAAAGTAATACATAACAAGAAAACTCGGACCTCAGTTGTAGTAACACTGAAAAAATATAAATTAGCATGCAGATATTGTATGAAAACAACCATTTTATGTAGGAAAAAAAATCAACGAAGCAATTTCAATTATTATTTCAAAAAATGGCTGACAGTATTACCTGACTTGTGATTCGTTGGAATTATGCCGTGAAATAGGACAACATCCAATCATATACGCTGTAAAGTATATTTTCCGCATTGCAGACTGAATGCTTTATTATTATTATTTCAGATCTTATACAGATTTTTGAGAAATAATTATTGTTAAACGCATATTGGTTGTAATGATGACAATTTCGAATGTTTTATCTGTAGACACAACTGTTTTATACCACTCTCTTTAATATGCACCGAAAACTGCAAATTCAGCCGCCAAATAAATTAAGAGGAGTCTTGATATTAATATTGCAGTACAGAGATTTCTTTGCATGATCAGGCTAGTGAAGTAACCGTATAATTATTGTACTTTCTATTTATCCCTGTCTATCTACATTTATATTCCATACCTCTTTCTATGACGCCACGCTCTTCTTCCCTCCATCCAGTTACGTGGGAAGAAATCATCAAACTTGCCGTAGATGGCGTAACAGAGTTTTCCATGAAAAACAACTCGCTTCTAGTTGAACCACAATTAAAAATGTGCATGAAATCGAAAAACACGTGAAGAATACTCGAACTGGTGTGCCGATAATGTATACGATTCTATGAAAAAAATCCAAGTAGCTTTGTCAAGCCCTGTGATATTACCATCTCGAAAATGGACCCTCGGAATAAAAATACAGGATCTTTTAACAAAAAAATATAGTAGCCCATACTGTGAAAAGGAAATAAGGCCTAATTGAATGGAAAGAACAAAGATGTTACGGAAAAGAAATAATAGACGGCAAAATGAAGAAGAGAAGAATAAAGATTGGTAAGAGAAGAATAAAGATTTGTAAGAAGAAAAAAAGGATAGCGGAAAGTGATTACCAAAAGAGATATCTGCGGGGGAAGGGGGTGGCTGTTGTAACGGCAAACTGTCAGTTAATGTAGTCTGCCTACTCAAGTTGATGGCAGGGCATATATTTTCTTTCAAAATAAATAAAATGTTTCGATCCAAACGAAATCCAATCGCTAACGCGGTTGGCTTTCAAACACTTCCACTGCTGTCAGTTACACGGAATAGAGCGGACAGCATGCATGGCGTCACGGCGTTTACCCCCTCTGCGGTTCCCCCCTCTCGCTTTAGGGAGACTTGAGTGCGAAAAGTATGTAAATGACTAGTGAATGGATACGTTAACTTCGCTAGTCTGATTATTTAGACTAATGGATATTCCTAGAAATAAGCGGGGTGATATCTTTGCTACAGGTTTGACATTTTAGTTTTCATGTGGCAGAATGTAATCACGGTAATGGAGTAAAACATGCTCTCCGGATTTGTACTGCTTTGGAAAATTAGATGGAACGTATTATTCTTCTTTTTGTCTTCTTCTTCTCCTCCTTTATACTGCTCTTTCTCTTCCTCTTACTTCTTCTTCTTCTTCTTCTTCTTCTTCTCCTTCTTCTTTTTCTTCTTCTTCTTCTTCTCCTCCTTCTTCTCCTTCTCCTTTCACTTCACCTTCTCCTCCTTCTCCTTCTTCTCCTCTACCTCTTCCTTCTTCTTCTGCTTGTTTCTTCTTTTCTTCTTCTTCTTCTCTTCTTTTTCTTCTCCTGCTCCTTCGTCTTCGTCTTCTTTTCACTTTTCTTGTTCTTCTTTTGCTTATTTCTTGTATTTGTTCTCAGTCCTTGTTCTTCATAAACATCTACGGTTATCGTTGTCGCCTTCTTCGTTTCCTTAAATATCTCTCTCTTCCCCCTTCCTCTATTTCCTCACGCACCCCGTCTGACATTTACAATATGTTCAGAGGGAGCCAGTGAAAGAGAGAGAGAAAGTCAGAGAGAGCGGAGGGAGAAAAAGAGAGAGGAGGGGGTGAGGGTGGAAGAGAAAATGTGATTGAATCTTTATGCGAAAACATATTTAGCTTGTGGTTAGACTACAATCACCTAGAACTCATTTCTCTTCTACATGATATTATAACTCCAATATATAGGACACTGACTGTCACATACTGAAAATGCTTTTAAATTTTTTATCAACGCAAAATTTCTTTTAATGTGAATGTTTTTTCACAGAATGCAAATTGTAACAGTTTTTGTTGTTCATTTTTGTTCTCCTCCTACAGCCTCTACCGTGCCTAACAACAATTCCACCTCACTCACTCTCGTTCTCACCGTACCCCAGAAACATCTTTATTCCAAAAAGGCACTCCTGGTGTGGTTCTGGCATCCTTACGAGCCATCGCCGGGCCAGGTCATGAGCTACTTCATCACGTACCAGCAAGAAGGAAGTAACTCCAAGACGGTCATTACGGTGGATACCGCCTTTACGTCAGAAACCCTGAGGAACTTGCAGCCGGACGAACCCTACAGGGCATTCGTCAAGGCAGTTCTCAACAGCACCGATGTTCCTTATATAGACAGCGCCCTCACGCAGTTCGAAACACCAAAACAAAGTAAAGACCCTAATACTGATTTCATCCGTTTCTGTAATAGGCGAGAACGAATCAAGGAGGACATTTGATGAAGAAAAAAATTGGAGTAAATTCAAAAGCCACATAGTTTTCAAATATACATGTAAACAAAAAACAAGTTTTCTAGTTTTTCCGACTCTAACTCTTAGACGGGAAAATCTAAATGTTACAAAAGTTGCTCGAAAGTTATAGTGGCACTGATTCTTTTTGCAGATGCAGCCAAATGATTGAAAATAACTAACTATTGTCGGGAATACTGGTTTGTTTTGTGTCCGAGAATCCTTAGATACTCAGATAATCTTAGAACGTCAACATGGTCAAATTGGAAATATTGGTATACGTAAAGCAGTGCCAAAAATGCAAAATGAAAACGAAAAAAAAAGTAGGAGCGGAACTGCTATGGGCTATAAACAAAAGAGCAAAGGGCAATGGCTGAAATAGCATGGCAAAAGTTTTGGTATTTTTGGAGGGGTTTGTGGATACGTATCAAGTTCTATGCTTTCTGCTTCAATTTAAGATGCTTTATTTCAACTAATAAGTATTGTTACAATAGAATTCATTTCATTGTGTTATTACCTAATGTTCATAAAAAATTATCTCTTTTACCCATGTATTCTATTTTTGTCACGCCCATTTGTCTCTAACTTCCATCTTTCCTCTACATCTGTCCATATTTATATTTCTTCTGTTTAATGTATGGAATAAACTTCTATTCCCATGAAGTTCTATACTTTGATTATGTACAATCCTTTACATCAGAATCTATCTTAGTTTAACACATTCCTTATAACAATTTCAATAAACTTTCCCCCAAATATTAGTAGACCAGTTATGTACACAATATTTGATGATTATGCTTATAGTATTTAGGCACAAATGTAACGGTTAAGATTTAAATGGAGAATGGGAAAATTACAACCACCCTTTCAACACAATAAACGATTGTGACGGTTATTAACTCTGTCTTAACGCAATAACAAAAGACGTCACAATGAAACGGTTTTATGAATTGTACATTAGAAAATATTGACTAATCATCATTAAGTAATTTCGTAATAACTAACATTTTCATTTTCAGGGTTTGAACGCAGTAGTATGGGTGTCACGGAATTTGTCATCCTGTTTCTAATCTTTGCACTTTGGGGATTGGCCATGCTAAGATTTTTTGGCACGTGGAACAAGAAAATGAATTTGAGAGTGACCAAAGACTCGATAAGAACTCGAGACTCGTCGCCGACTCATCGCCACTTGGAAGCGTATAGGATGTACAAGAAACGGCGTGCAGCGGCTCAACAGGCAAAACCGCCGAGGGATAGGTCACAAGACGAAGCGGGCGGTAGCGGCGGCGGCTTCGGTAGGAGTTGGCAGCGGTCATCCACCATGAAGAGCTTTCGGGCTCGTGCGTCAAACTTCAAAAGGACTAGATTCGGATCGTCAAAATCCTCAGCGCCGCCGTCCCCGCTACCGACCGCACCTGTACGAGAACCGTTGCGGTCAGGAGAACTTCTAACAACGCCCCACCTTACTCTGCAGATGCAAGCACTGCATCATGAACATGACCATCATCATCATCAACAACAACATCAACAACCGCAAGACCAACCGCATAATTTAACCCAACCGCGGTCTCAACCGCACGTGGCCGCCGCGGTAGTAATTGGTGTGCCTGTCCATGTGTCTTACGAAGCGGCCGGTGGTAGAGGTGGTGGGTCCCCTACGGCAACGGTCCGGTTGAGTCCTGACCACGAGCCGCATTCTGTCATATGACAACACGTGGGTACTCTACGTCGTTATGTATCTTGCCTCGATGCTTGGTTTTGTTCTTTATTGGTATTTGTTGCATGCTGCCTATCTTCGTCTCGGTGTTTTGTGTCTGCTTTTGTGAGCAAGAACTATAGTTAGTGTGGTTTTATGCTATTTTCGGTTACCCATTTCTCGCACATGTTTATATAGTTTTTTGTGAATTATATTCTGTGTTACAATGCATAATAATATTTAAGTCACGTTTTTCATGACGGCGTTTTAGATATCAAATTAGTTTCTTAATCTCTCTTTGTTTCAAAATAATTTATTTCAAACATTTGGTCCCATCCAGTATATGAATGGTACAGACTGACCGGAGGCTGGAAAGAGAAAGAGAGAGAGAGAGAGAGGGGGGGGGGGGGAGATAGAAAGAGTGAGAGTGAGGGAGAGAGAGAGAAAAAAAAAACAAGGGGGAGGGCCAGGGGGGGGGGCAATGCAGGGAAATAAACATAGTGCCTTTGTCATTTAAATAAATCATGTTAATTTGTATAACAATTTGTGTATTTGTATAACCCTATTTAGTATCTCAGGGCTTTGTTATCTAGTTGCTAGCCCACAGAATGCATATGTTTTGTAAAATATTGCTTTCCTTAACAAAGTACCTGCATTTATGCCACCCTGCTGTTGCAGGTTGCTTGCTATTAATGTTATTACTGTCGTGTGTTATGGTAATGGCTTTTATGTGTTAGTCGTTTTCGAAATACTGTGCAAGTCTAATTACTTTTCATTTTTGCATCGTATATACAAAATTATCAGTTGCTGTTGTATGTCTATCGTGTTTGGCTTTGCCAATTGTTGACTTTTGCACCAGCTTGGCTTCTTTTTTGCCCGCATACTTTAATTTTGTACGATTATTGTGCTTTGTCAATAAAAATGGTAATTTATCCCTTTTGCACTCCCCTGTTAATGTAATTATTATACAGCCGTCAACGATAGGTGGTGAAATTGACTTTGCTCTGAATCTCAATAAACAACACTGTCACGCCTGTGCTGTCTGATCAGTATAGAGGGCGCCAATTCAGTAGAATTATATTTACATCGAGTTAGTAAGTGCTGCACTATAAACGCAGACGATGTTGTGGCGTTGTGGCGTTGTGGCGTGCGCCTGTAATCCAGCTAAAAAGTGGAAGTTACAAACTGATTCAGCCGAGGACGCAGGTTCGAAACTGAGTCACGTCTTTCGGATGGTGACGTTTAAAGGTCGGTCCCCAGACGTAAATAATCATATCTGATTGATACACGTCTGTAAAAACCCAATACACACACACACACACGTTATATGTACATGTATATCTAGTTTGTCGATTACACACTTTTTCTCTTTCACCTCGATTTTTTTTCTAATCTACAACGGAATATAGTTGGCATATTCAATTTAATTACTATCCCCATGGCGGCTATTCTTCTTCCATTTTTTTCCTTCTTAATATTTAAAAAGTAGCAAAATTAGAGATTTTCTTCTATGCATGCTGCAGTTCATAGTATCTCTCTTTTGAGTAAAAAGAAACACGATCACATCTCTTATCTAAGTTTATTCAATGTTTCAATTTTACCCATCACGTATTTTATTTGATATGTACATTCAATCTTTGTTCACACTAACATTTTTCTGACATTGTTGTATGTGCATGCTTGCTACTTAGATTTAGAGATTATATGATAAATGATTAACAAAGATTTTAGAATATTCTCATTTGCTCTTATTAGACTAACAGTGTAAGTTTTCAACCGCTACTATTCTGAAGATGATTTCCGTCAAAATGTATAATCAAATTTAAAGAAAAAGGCAATTCGTACATCAGAATTACTCATCTACTTATTAAAAGCCTATCAGTACTAATGTAGAGGAGGGATTGGACCACACTGCAAGGTCGCTGGACAGGTGGCTATCTCATCAAATCAGCTCTCAAATAACATAAGAAAAAGAGGATCATGGGGGATCAATGATCACCGATTATGCATTGTCTGTTATATAGAGGGCGCAAGTAGCTATAAGTAGTGCAGTGGGCCTTTAATGTCTCAGATTCCCCCCTGTTACTTTGATGTAGTTTCATAGACATCGGCCTACCCTCTGTGGAATTCTTAAAA
Source organism: Strongylocentrotus droebachiensis (assembly GCA_035222895.1). NCBI lineage: Eukaryota > Metazoa > Echinodermata > Echinoidea > Camarodonta > Strongylocentrotidae > Strongylocentrotus > Strongylocentrotus droebachiensis. Next base: position 4,692 of record JAVYIG010006275.1, on the reverse strand, counting down.
AAATTACAATAATTGTTTACAAGGAGTTTGTTTCAAATGAATGTATTAAATAGCCATTTATATCCTGTGTTTCGTTCAATAATCTCGAAAGTTTAGTAAAAGCAGAGTCCTTTAATATGAAATAAGTTGGATAGGTGCACGGTACCGAGTACTGCTGCAGTTAGTTATTAAAAAAAAAAAAAAAATCTTTTTCTAATTTATTGAATGTTACTAGTCATTCTAGTTGTGACTCCGTACTCTGAGAAAGAACCTGATTGTAGAAAATAGGTATAGTATTGCAGTTGAAATTAATCTTTGTTAAATTACTTTATTTCTCGATTTGAATGTTTTTAGTTGTGACCCCGCCTTACGAAGGAAAGCCCGGTCTCATGAAGGGGCTCATCACCATGGCGCTGATGCTCTGTTTCTGGATCTTCGTCGTCCTCCTCTTCTTGCGCCAGTGGCGAATAATCCGCCAGCTGGAGCCGACGCCCACCACACGGAGGTTCCACCTCGTTCACGACGAAGGTGATGGGGTCGACAGCGGCGTCGCCGTCTACAAGCCGTACGAACCGCGAAACATCGACACCATACGCGTGGTCAAGAATGCCAAGGATAGCGTCCTCAGCGGGGATAGTCCGAAGCGGTTGTCGTTGAAGCGGTCGTCGTTGAAGCCGGCGTGGGCCGACATCGAAGAAGACGACAAGGAGGTTGAGTCCGATGATGATGACGTCAGGTTATCGACGCGGTGTTGATTGATTTATAGTGGACTTCTACACTCGATTGCGATGTGTAAATGGAGTCCACGAAACTTGCCTTGTATGATTATTTTCTACCGAGAGTCTGATACTATAATGCCTGTCTGAATTTCCACCAATATACAGTAACAGTTCCAAAACATTTTTCAAAGTTATGCACCGTCTCTATATACTATATTAGTAATGAGTGACGACCCTAAAGATATCAAGATACTTGCCTGATATAGCAAAAAATGATGTACTTCTCCTTTTTTGTAATATTGACATGTAGTAGCTTGATACAGGTGGATGCAATTGTTGTTATCTAGGGCCTTTGGTGGAAAAATATCTTATTTTGTAAACTTTTATTTTTATCGAAAAAAGGAGTACTACTGTTTAATACAGGGGTCCTGAATAATGATAGGGCATACTTCCTGCTTATCGTTATCTAACAGCGACTGAGGGTTTATGATGGCACTTTTACGAAAGTAACCACCAGTAGATAGTAAATACAATCTACGCATGAGCGGATAAACATGATTGTTAACAAATGTTAACCCCTTAGACAAGTACTCGATACATGTTGATAAAGGTTATGTTGTTATCATTATTCTTATAAGCACCACAGCGTACTTCATCTTCACACAAGTGGAATTATCTTTAAAGGGGGTTAACAAACAGGTTGGCTGATAGTGTTCAATAATTAATGGAAACTGTGTTCCATTGAACCTATGAGTCATCACCATCTATCCGGAATCATGAACTACTTCTGAATATATTCATGCATGGGTATATAGTCGTTCACGAAGTACGCGAGTTGGCGATCACTACATAACACTGAGCCAACGGGGTATTACGCTCCCGTGCGTGAAAGGTTGTGCTGTCCTCTATATACCCACGCATGAGCGACTTTAAAGTATTTGGATTTGCCCCGGTCACACGAAGGTAACCGTCACGAGACCGACTACAGATTGAAAAAGTCAAGCGGCTTATAAACGATCGGTTTGGAAATTGGAATCCGTTTTGGGTCGGGTTGACGGTGTTTATAGTTTAGGCTTATAGTTTATTCATGTACTTTTTTGATTGGTAGGAAAGATATTCTGCTCCTGGTGCTGGGTTAATACAGGGCGTGTCAAAAAAGTTTACATTTGGACCAAAAAAAAAGTGTCTCCAAATAGATATATATTTGCCAAAATATTCGGAGGGCAAGTATGGGTAGGTAAGGGTCTTTGCTATTAATTGAAACCAACCAATCTGATAGTATTTTATGCTAGAGTGAGCAAAAACCACTGATGTGAAAGATTGTTAAATATAAACTCTATAAGAATTGATATTTGTTGTTTGATATGAATCCTGAAAATATTTCGAAATATTTATTTGCGGACACTTTTTCCAAATGTAAACTTTTTTTGAGGGGGGAGCACTGTATTTATTCTTGTGATTGTGAATGGAATAGGGTTGAGCAAGAGACCCTCATTTGACCCTGCGATCGGTGTAAATTCAGAAATGGAAACTCTTGCTTTGTTCGACTTCAATCTAGACGGGAAGGTATTGAGGCATCCTAGCGGACCGACAGTCCACGAGGTCGACAGTCTGCGAGACCGACATCTCACGAGATCGGTCTAAAGAATAACTGTTGTCAAAAAGGCCCGCGAGGCCGACATGTCGGTCCCATCGGCCACAGATCTCTTGAATCACACCAACAGTCCACGAGAACGACAGCTGACGGGATCGACCCGGGAAAAGTTATTGTCAAAAGGCCTGCGAGGCCAACATGTCGGTCCCATCGGCCACCGGTCTCCTGAATCAGACTAACAGTCCACGAGATCGACAGACTGCGAGACCGACAACTCACGGGATAGACCCGGGAGAAGTGTTTGTCAGACGGCCCGCGGACCAACATGCCGGTCCCATCGGCCACCAGTCTCCTTAATCCTCAGAATACTTCTTCAGGAGACTAATGAGACCTGACATTTGAGGTCCAGGGGGGGTGTTTCACAAAGCCCTTTTTCAATTACAAATTAATGACAAAAGTCAGTGACAAATCTGCTTATAACCAATCAGAAGCAAGGATTACAGTAGCTTATAACAAAAAACTGTCATTTGTCACTGATGACAAGTTTTGTGAAACGCCCCCTGATGGTTGCCGGCATCGTGGGTCTTCGGTCTCGTGAGCCCTCTGAGAATTTTTCAAAAGACCTATTAGACCAACATGGTCGGTCTCGTAGACTGTCGGTCTTATGGTCTAAACGCGCAAGAGATGAAGGAAACAATCATACGGAAGAAACTGCCTTTTTTGGCGCTCAATGACTGAGATGATCCGTTTCTCCAGAAATTAAAGAGGACGCTAACGGAACGAAATTCCGTATTTTATTGTTTTATTGATTGGTAATTCACCTTGTTTATGTATATATATAGAGAGAAATACTTTACATTCTTTGATACTTATATTGCTAATTTTTCTATTTCAAGTTTTTGATAAAATAGTTTGTTTTACTCTTTTTGAACGCTCATACATCTATATTTTTGTTTAACTTTTATCAAAAGATATTGACGCATAAATTATGTACAGAAAATCTGTTTTCGAGCATTTGGTTTTGAATGCACCCCTCGCGTTGCGAATCTTCCAGGATTTTGCGACAATATTTAGAAAGCTGTTTGTTTGTTGACATTTAAGAATTATGTACATTTCTAGCACAACTGACTTGTAGACGCATATAAGGCCTATATTAAGTTCATTTTGTTGCAATAGTAATACATGTAATAAGAATAATAATAAGACTAGTAATATCAATGGTAATTATCTGGATTTGGCTTAATACGATACACCGTCTCTAAGCGCTTTAAAGATTATTATACCCCTCTCATTGGATTCGTTCACACACGCAGTTTTGCACCATTTCCACTCCCTGGGGAGTATTTTGGGCACCGTGAGAGCATATGGAAATTGAACACGTAAAGGTTTTTGTTATCCTAGCTGGTCCCCATTCATCCGGGGTATGGAGTGGCAAATGTAGATTAATGCTTTGCGAAGGTGCTGTGTTAGTGCCGTATCGGGGATCGAACCCACGACTTTTTGCATTTTCAAGTCCAGTGCTTAAACCACTCGACTACGTCATCTCTTATTACATCCATATTGGCCGAGAGGTTGCAATTATAACTCAGTAATTGAAGTTAGGGTGGATTGGAATAATTGGAATAATTTCCTCATGAACGAGAGATAATGAAGACATTATTGCAATGAATAATAACGCTGTAATTACTCAGTGGGAGGTTTGAGAAAGATATGTTTCTTGTCTTGGTAGAATATACGGTTTTCTTGAGTAAATATAGAAACTTTAATGAAATACAGCGGCGTGAAGATTGCTTGTCTAGACATTTTTTTCTGGAGATTATTTTAATGTACTTCCAAAGCTTTACTGAACCAAGTGTTATTTCCGGGAATATTATTTTTTTCATTCCTCTTCCTTTTTCACATTCCCTAAAAATCGTCTTTTTCTCTTTATTTGAGAAACAATCTCCGATGTACAACGGAGGATGCGTAGACATTGACTGTTTTTTGGATGCACTCATTTAGAATATTTGAATTGTACTTCATTTTGTTTATTAATATCCTATTGCGGACTGAAACATCACAATTGAGCAAGAATGTGGCTTTATCGTAGGGGTCCATAACAACTTCTGCAGCGCGACTTTATTTGTCTAGAAATACATTAAAAAAAATAACCCATTTGAAAAAAAAATCAATATCAATATGCAAGTACATGCAGTTTCAGTAACGTTAGTGAATTTGATTTACACGATTGCAACCAGTATCCACGAAGAGCCAATCAGACCCCCTTCATGAGTGCACCTGTTTACTTGGTCCTGATTGGTTAAAACAGAGTGTTTTTTTGTTATCATTACCCAGCAATAGCCAATTAGATTCCGCCTTTTATAAGTCGCACCTGATACTTGCTTCTGATTGGCTACAGTA